>JAMXBB010000012.1:17632401-17718378 GCA_024138015.1 Lumnitzera littorea
CCCCCCCCCCCCCCTACCTAAGGTTATGACAGTTACAATGGTGACAAACACTATATACATGGCTAGTAACTTATAAGGAAACCTATGACTAACAATAATTTAAGGATGTTATTAAGTGTACAAATCAAATGGCAAATAATAACATAGATGAAAAGAATTACTTATAGTTTAGGAGAAGAATAAATGCTCCTTTTTTCATTTATCTATTTTTTATATCTTGTCTTGTAATTTTTTTGTTTTTTTTTTAATATTTTTTTAAATAAAGGAATAATTACTTAACTATGAAAAGTGTTGAATTTATTGTAAATGTTACAGCTATTAATAAAGAGAGGCTCTTAATTTATAATGTGATGAATTAAGAGGATAATATAGTGGAAAAGAGATTTTATTACGATGTAAGTTACAAGTATTTGATGGGGAAATATTTATTCATAAACCTAATTGTTTATTATTATTTTTTCAATTTTTTAATTGTTTACATGAATTTTATGAGAGTGGAACATATTTTGTTATAATCTTGATGGTTTTAGGGATTATTTTACAAGTTCTAAATGTCTTCTAGATTAGTGATTACTTTACAATATGATGGGTAAAAGAATATTTACAAGTTATGGGAAAAAAAGAATAGCAATGTTTATAAGGGCCCTTTTTCAAAAGAACTATTTACAAGGAGTCCTAATTGAAAGGAAGGTGACAAGTTAGTAGATTATAGTTGGCTATAGAGCTACTAACTAGGAGTTACAAATATTTACAAGTTGAATGGATTCTCCTTTTTTTTTCATAAAAAAAAAAAAGAATAACATGAATATACATAAATAAGAAATTAAATAATAAATCCCATAATAAATGAGAAGCATACAGATGTAATGGTGGGTAATTGAATAATAGTGTAGCAATTTAGTTGAGTTGTTACTTTATTAATATGTAAAAGAAGTATAAAATGGGCTAGATCTTTGATGGGTGTTGAGCTTAAATTTTGGTTTTCTATTCGTTTATTTTACTTAATCCGATTTATATCAAACTTTGTACTCATTTATTATAAGCCATCAACTAAGAATTAAGAAAAACTTGGTTTCTAAAGGATGTTATAAAAAATATTTAGAGTCACCACTTAACCTAGATCAAGAAAAGAATTAAGTTAAAATCAATTGGGTGGATTGGTTATAATTTAGCTATTAGTTTTCAATAAAATCAATTTAGAAAAAAGACTTTTAAAACCAAAGATCTTAAATCCGAGGGGCTATCCTATTAAACTCTAAAAGGGTATCATTTTAACCTTTCAAGATTAACTTTATTTTTCAAAATAACCATTTTTAATATTAAAGATGAACTATAATTTATAATTAAAGAAAATTAATTTTATTTACAAAAGTATGAGGCAATAAGAAAATAAATTTATTTTACAAAAAGGGAAAATAAAAAGAAAAATTCCTTATTTTAAGTCGTCCCATAATTGTCTATGCATGCTTATATTCCCACTATTCGAGATTAGACTTTCCATAGTTCATTATGATAAAACTTTAATTTGTGAATTCATTTTAATTTGAAAAATTGGCTAATTTTGTGTTTTTTAGCCATTTATTCTTTCATGTTGAGAGAAATTTTTAAAAAGGATCCTATATTTTTTTTTTTCAAATGTTTATTTGGAAAAAATTCTAAAAAGTCCTAACTTTGAAAAGGATTTTTTTTTTTTTTTTTGTGGAAAGTAAATTTTCAAGGTGATAAAACTCTGTTTTAAATTTTTTTTAATTTTTTTTTTTACCAAAGCATAAGAATAAATAAAATAAAATTAGCCTTTCCTTTCCTCTTCTCTTTTTTTTTCCTCCTTTTTCTTTAGATTTTTATTTATTTTTTACAATAGTATAAATAAGAAAGGAAATAAAAACATAAAATACATTAAAAGAGAAGAAAGGGTCGAACCAATCCAATTGAGGGGCACGGGTCGAACGATCTTCGCGTTAAGCAATTGGGTCAATTCACGAGTCATCTAGCTATCCCAATTTGATCCACTTACAAGGATGTTTAGAATATCTTAAGATATTTTGCAAGCATAATTCAACCAAAACAGGCACACATAAGTTCCCATATGCCCCTACATACATCAAGTTCGATTATCATATATAATTAGATAGTACACTAACTACAAGCACAAAATAGAGTAAAATAAGGGCGATATACTCACTCAGCTTGAAGTCTAATATTCCTAATAGTCCTTGATAGTCTCAAACTTAGTATTGCAAATTACTTGAGTAAGGTAATTAAAGTAAATGAGACCCATCTTAAATGTAGTCTATTCATTAACTTTACTATAATTTCCCTATTTCTGCTTATTACGTATCTTAGTCATAACTTTCTCGTTTAAGTTGGAATTTCACATTTTTATAGTCGATTTGCATTATTTTTTAGTGTTCTTTCATTTGGTAAGGTTATTCTTGGGCTTTTAGATGAGAAAGGTTTCAATTTGGGCCTTATAAGTTAATGGGCCCAAAGGGTGCGTTTAGTCACTTTAAGGTTTAGGCCTAGTTTTAGGCTTTAGGCTTAGCTTTTGATCTTAGACTGTGCACTTGATATTTTGAGCTTCCTTTTAAGTATTTTAAGTAGACTTTTCTACTCAACACTTTAAATTTTCACCTTAGGCCTCGGTGTTGCTCTTATGGGCCTAAATGGGCTATTTTTACTAGTTTAGGGCCCTTACCTACTAAGAAGCCTATAGGGATGGTTTTAATGTGCTGTTAGACTTAATAAACATTTTATATTTTATTTTATGACCCTTTTAATTTAGGGTTTAGATCTAGTCATTAAGTTATTGAGCTTTATTCTTGGTTTTTTTTAAGGACTTTTAGGCTTATTTTGTATTTTAAAGCCTTAAGCCCAACTCTACTTATAATTTTGGGCTTAAGCCTACTAAAGGCCTTAAGATAATTCTATTTTCTATTAGGATTAAGATTTGGTTCTTTTCATTTATTGGGCTTCTAATAATATTTCTAAGACTTTAATAACTAACTAAGCTAGTTTAGGCCTAATTCGCATTCTAAGACCTTAAACTTGATTCTAACTTATTCCAATGGGCCAAATATCTTAATGAGTCTACTAAATAATCCATTTTACTAAGTGTTCCAGATCTGGTTCATATCATTAATAGGGTTTCTAACACAATTCCTAATACCTTAATTACTAACTTCACTAGTTTAGGCCACTATCTCATTATTACCTTACTTAACTTGGTTAATTATATCCTAAATCATACTTAACACTAAAAAATCATGTTATTAAGGTAATAAATCAAAGTTTACAAATTTGAAACTTTCTCGGAAGTGGTGGCTAAGTAGGGTTCTTCTAAGCTTTCCTTCAACTTCTTCCATCTAACACTTATTCTGGCATCTTTCCTTGTTTTAATCACATTTCTACTTATTTTAAGCTAATAGCATTGCATGATGTGGTGAAAGCAAGATGGATATTCACTAAGGAAGGGCGGCATGCATGCTACTTAGGGTTTTCTAAAGTTTTATCAACATATTTTCAAGTTATTTGCGCAAAACTATGTCCTATGCTTCTAGAATGTAAATGACAAAGTGGCTAAGTACATGAATAAAGGTGTCATTATATGACTCCAAAATGACATGTACATGATTATAACATATTTATATAGTATTTCTAATCTTAAATTCTCAAGATATCATAGATAAACCTAGTGTAAATAAAAAACTTAAGTTAAGTGAGTTTTACCTTAAACCGGTATGCATGAGCTTCAATTTTTCCACTCAAAAATGAAATCGAAATGTGCTTCTTTAGGTACACAAGTTTGTTAGCAAGAAACTACAATGTGTGTGTAACATTTTAGTGGTGGTGGTTTGTGATTCGGTAGTCTATGGTGGTGGTAGTGCTAAAAGGCACTAATGTATGTAAGGGAATCCGAGAGCACTTCTTAGTTTTCCTTCCTTCTTTCCTGGATTTTTATTTAGGTTTGTAGAGAAGGTTTCCTAAGGTTTTCTATGTGTGAAGAATGGTGTCAAATGAGGATTTTGGAAGGGTGAAATGATAGATATTGAAAGTGAATTAAAAGGAACAAGAGGTGGCTATTTTGAGATAAGGGTACATGGTCCCCTCAGTGCTATTGTACCTTATTTGCTTTTTATCAAATAAGGGAAGATTTTGTCTCCTAAAGGATAAGTGTCCTCTACTTCCTAATTAATCCTTTTTCATTTGTTCTTAATTGAGTTTTACTTGTTACTAATTAAGATATAATGAGAGTTGGTAGATGGATTAAAGGGTAATTAATCTAATTAATCGCAATTGTAGTTAATTAAGCAATTTAGGCCTAATTAGGGTATAATTGGGATCTTCCCATATTTTATCACTTTAATTAAGTTCATTCACTTATATTACTTTGTTTGTTAGAGTCCTTTATTATCTAGGATCGATTAGGGTTTTCAAACCACATACGAGGCTAGCAATTTAGGGTTTTCTAATGATTGAAGAAATTATTTGCTATTAATGAATAGTTTAGAGATACACTTAGGGCTTATTAGTTGAATTAGGATTTTAGACTGCTAATTAAAGTTTTACTCAGTCTATTGATATTTTCCAATTGTTTTAAGATTTCTTGTATATTAGGGGTTTTACTCGTACAATTAAGGTTTTAGGGTTTTACTCTTTTTAAGGTTTTTTGACTCTATTACTTAGGGTAATGACTTATTATTTAGGGTTAAATCGTTTAATATATAGATTTTATTATTATATATTGAGTAATTCTAGGGATTACTTATTAACTCCTGTATTTGACTCCGAGTTTGGATCTAAAAGTTTACGGGATTTATATTGTCTCCTTAAATATAAGGTTAGCATCATTAAGGAGATATTTTCATATAATTCCTTTGGCTTTATATGATTAATTGCTCTTGACTTATAGTTAATTATCATGTAAAACCCCAATTAGCAAATTAAGGTGTAATTAAGTTTCTTAATCTTAATTACTCGTACACTTGACACAAATTAAGTGCATTTTAGGACTTAATGTGTTAAATTAGGTTGGTTAAGCCTATTGGGTCATCTTCTCTAATTATTTTAAGGAATTGAGATAACTTATTGTTGTTTAAATATGTTTTAAGGGGTAGATTAGGGTTTTAGGACAATTAAGCGATTAGTCTCCGATTAATAAATAGTTTTACTATTTAATTAGAGTGCATTAGTTGGATTAAGGTTTTCGATTGTAGATTAGGGTTTTGCAATTTAGAAGCTCGTACGTATTAGGGTTTCAATTAGAATTTTAGTGTTCGAAGGTTCATTTAAGAGTTATAGCATTCGTTTAAGGTTTTGAATTCATTGTTAAGGTTGCTTATACCAATATTCATTTTTGGTTTAGCTTATCCTTTACCATTTTTAAGGAGCTCTCCTAGACTTCGACTATCAGTCTCTTTCCCATTGGGTTTTGGGATTAGTTTCATTAGATTGGGTTGACTTTGGGAGTTAACATCATTTATTGGTAATTGTTTATAAGATTTTAGAGCTTTTGTATGTAGGGGTCAAACTAAGGTTAAGACTGCCAATTTGGGGTTTTAGGGATTGGCATTAAGGTGTTTGGGCATAGCCTCTCAAGTTCAAGGTTAGTTATCTTGCCAACACTAAGGGTATCATTCGAAAGAACTTATTAACTTATAACCCCTGTTCTAAGGAATTTGTAGGGTTTATTGCAGTAGTTGCGTGCGCGTTAGGTAATGGTTGTTGGAGTTGAGTTGACAATATGGTTTTGGTTTTTAAGATTTGGTGAGTTTAGTCGTGCACTTATTTCAACTTGAGACAATGGCTAAGGTGGTAGTTCAAGGAGTAGGTCGTGGTGGTTAAAGTTTGAAAGGGTAGCGATTGGAGGCTCGATTAAGTGTGAGAGGAAGTGGGTTCGAGTGTTGGAGAGCCGAAGCATTGGGCCGTAATGTTGGTTTGCTTTAAAAATCACTATAGACGAACTTTAAGGTAGAGAGAGAGAGAGAGAGCATCGAACCTTGAGAGAGAAAGACTTTGAGTGTGTGTTTAGGGTGAATTTGGATGATGATTGATGCTGAGAACAATTTCTACACCCTTTTTATAGTTTTTTTGCTTGAAACAAACTAGGGAAATATCAAAACTCATTCAATTTAAAAATCAAAGTCAATGGGTTTGAATGATTTCGATCTTAGATTTAAATGGAAAAAGGATGGAATTAATAATCGAAATGCATTTTTGGGTCCTCTTTTACACTTTAGAAGATTCAATCTCCTAATGAAAGCTTTGAATCAAGATGATTTTGTTTGGAGAAAAATCTAGGCATTAATGGCTTTCTTGATCTTCAAATCCCATTTTGACCCTCTAAACAATTGAATTTAGACAAGAGAATAATGCCAATTCGTAGTATTTTAAGCCATCTTCATGATTTCACCAATAACTTGGTGGAATCATGAAGCAAAAGGGATAAAAAAAAAAAAACAACTCAAAAGTAAGATGTCCAATAAGGAAATGGTGAGAAAACTAGAGAAAGAGAAAGCAATGGAAAAGGATTTCTGACATGGTGGCGTTAGTGCCACATGTGCCAATAAGAGTTAGCCGCATGTCATAGAAGATACGTAGACCAGTTGCAAGATAACACATAGCATGGTAAGGGCGGAAAATAAAAGAATGCACTATGTACATGTAGTAAGGATCGAACCCAAGTGCTCCAAATTCCATGGTTATAGAATGTGTTGAGCTAGGCTTTTTCCCTCGTGGTTTTTTTTAATTAGTTTTTCTTTAAACCGATCGATATTCTACCCTACCCATTTAATACTGACCCTTGACTAAGGTTTAAAGAAAATTGGTTTTTTTTTTTCTTGAAAACGCTTTAGAGTTGCCATCCGACTGGAGTTGAGAAAAAAAGTTAAGTTATGACCAATTAACCATAACCAATTAAATAGATTGGTTATAACTTAACTACTGGTATAACGAGAAAACTAATTTTTAAAATAAAGATATAGATTCGAGAGCTATCCTATTAAACCCTAAACGGATACCTTTTTTAACTTTTCGAATTTAACTTTGCTTTTTTAATATACCCTTTCTTAGTTTCTAAACAACTAATCATATCACATGTGACTAAATTAATTAATTTGACCAAATATTTATAAAGGTGGAAAAAACAAAACTTTCAGTATTTTAAGTCACCCCGTACATACGAGTGCCTACATCCCTACTATTCAGGATCAAACTTCTGTATTTTGTTCATGAAAACTTCAGAAGGTGATTTGATTTTAATTTTTGAAAAGAGGTCAAATTTACGTTTTTAATCTAATTCAATTCATTCAAGGAAATTCTCCTAAAGGGCCATAATCGGTGTTTTATTTTTAGAAACTCTAAAATATTGCTAATTTGGAAATGGTCCATTTTTTCATTTATTTTTAGAAAACTCAATTTTTCTAAGTGTCAAAACGATTTTTATTCACTAACCTATTTATTTATTTTTATTATATTATCTTATTTATTTTATTACTTATTCTATCAATTTCTATTAAACTAAAATAAATAAATAAATAGACTACTCCTTTATTTTTCTTTTCTTCCTTTTTCTTTTTTTTTTCCTTTTTCTCATTTATTATTACATTTACAAATAAATAAAATTAGACAGCTCAGAGGCGACTCAAATCGACTCAGGTGACTTAGTCGGCTCATTTCGGATTAGATCGGCTCTATTGGCTTACTTCAGATCGGATCGGCTCACTTTGACTAGGTTGGCTTCGATCAACTCACTTCGGCTTGGATCAACTCGTGTCAGCTCGAAAAATTTGATGGTAATGATGGTTTTCATAGAAAAACATTACAAGGGATGCTATCCTAGAGAGAGAAAGGAACCGTACTAGAGAAAGGGAGCTTCGATTTTTGTTTTTTTAAAGTGTTTCGAAACTTTATCGTGTGTTGAAAATGAAGAGCAAATCCCTATTTATAATTATCATGGTTAAATTAAGGATAGAAAATATTAAATACAATATGATTTTTTTTTTCATGTTTGAGTTAGGCGAACCTAGACAATATGCGATGTCAAATAGAAAGCTGTGCACGTAGGAGTGTGTCCAACGTATGTAAGATTGTGTCGAAGTGTGTCCAATGAGCGTAGGAGTGTGCCTACCATACTTAGAAGTGAGTTAGTAAATAATGTGACAATGATGTGAGAAAAGAAAATAAAAGATGAATTTTACACCTTTCATGAATTGAACTTAGGATCTTCAAGTCATATGCAATATCAAGTCTAAGTGCTTATCTAACTAGACTGTTTGTTTTTCCTTCCTCATATGTGTAATATATTTGCACATATAGATTAGGTCAACCCAGACTAAATTCAAATATAAGCCTACACCCAATGACCCTTTCTTTATTTTACCTAAATTAAAAAATTATATTCAACTAAACTATATAAAAGATTTATTATTTTCTAAATTTTCTCTTTTTTTTTGTATTTTTCTGAATTTTATATTTTTGTGATTTTTTATAAATTTCTTTTTTTCTTAAATATTCTATTTTTTTTATTTTTCTAAATTTCGTATTTTTTTACTTTCTTTAATTTTCTCGATTTTTTTTTTAGTTTTCTTAAATTTTCTACTTTTTTTTGTATTTTTCTAAATTTTTTTTTGTTTTTTTTCTCATTTTTATAATTTTTTTTGCATTTTTCCTAATATAGGACCCTTTACCTTATTGAAAAAATAAAAAAGGGCATAAATTGAGTGTCTACAGTTATCTCTTTTTGTAGTGAAATTTAAGTAAAACTTCACCACA
The DNA here is from genome assembly GCA_024138015.1 of Lumnitzera littorea. NCBI lineage: Eukaryota > Viridiplantae > Streptophyta > Magnoliopsida > Myrtales > Combretaceae > Lumnitzera > Lumnitzera littorea. The sequence continues at coordinate 17,641,171 of JAMXBB010000012.1, forward strand.
AAGACAAAAAGAGACACTATTTTTGCCTTAAGGGTAGATTTTACCCTAAGAGACGCTATAACTAGCTAGCCATCCTAAGCCTAGTCCATTGGGGATTTTGGTGAAAAGAAGAAAGGAAAACCTAGTTGTGCCTTTTTAGGCTCACTAACCTAGGTAGGTTTATAAAGAGTGATAAGAAATTGGGATACCGCTCCAAGAGCATGCGATGTGATCTGACGATTTTAAGGTCAAGATGATACTCCAAGAGCATGCGATCCGAGGATTTTAAGGTTAAGATAGCTCTCCGAAAGCATGCAATTCAAGAGTTTCATGGTCAGGTTAGTACTCTAAGAGCTAGCAAAAGACTAAAAGAAGAATTAAAGTTTAGTCGTACTCTTATAAGTTGAGGAATCAAGGTGAAACGGACAAAGCACTCCTTGAGCTGGCTAAGGCCCTAAAAGAATGAGAAAACTGGGTCATGCTCCTATGAACCGACTAGCCAAGGCAAGCGAAGCACTCCTTGAGCTGGTTAAGGCCTAAAACTAAATGAAATGGGTAAGCTCTCTTAGAGCTAGCTAAGACCCTAAAAGAATGAGAAAACTTAATCGTACCTCAATGAACTAACTAACCAAAGTAGGCGAAGCGCTCCTTAAGCTAGCTAAGGTCCTAAATTGGATGAGATGAGTAAGCGCTCTTAAAGCTCGCTAAGACCCTAAAAGAATGATTAAACTTGGTCGTGCCCTAATGAGTTGACTAACCAAGGCAGGGGAGACTAACTAAGGCGGATGAAGCACTCCTTGAGTTGGCTAAGGCCCTAAATTGGATAAAAGGGGGTAAACACTCCTAGAGCTGGCTAAGACCCTAAAACAATGAGAGAACTTAGTCGTACTCCAATGAGCTCACCAACCAAGGTGGGTGAAGCACTCCTTGAGCTAGCTAAGGCCCTAAATTGAATGAAATGGGTAAGTGCTCCTAGAGCTAACTAAAACCCTAAAAGAATGAGAAAACGTAGTTGTGCCCCAATGAGTTGAATAATCAAGGCAAGCGAAGCACTCCTTGAGCTGGCTAAAGCCCTAAACTGAATTAAATGGGTAAGCGCTCCTACAGTTGGCTAAGACCCTAAAAGAATGAGAAAACTTAATCATGCCCCAATGAGCTGACTAATCAAGGCGGGCGAAGCGTTCCTTGAGCTAACTAAGGCCTTAAATTGGATGAGATGGGTAAGCGCTTCTTGAGCTGGCTAAGGCCCTAAAAGAACGAAAGAACTTGGCCATACCCTAATGAGTTGACTAACCAAGACAGGTGAAGCACTTTTTGAGCTGGCTAAGGCCTTAAATTGAATGAAAGGGGTAAGTGCTCTTTAAACTGGCTAAAACCCTTAAGTTGAAACCTAGTAGTGCTCTTTTGAGATGACTATCCTAGGTGAAATAAGCAAAGTAATCCTAAAGCTGGCTAAAACCCCTAAATTGAAACTTGATAATGCTCCTTTGAGCCAACTAACCTAGGCGAAAGTGTCTTTGGTAGATTAGCAACCTTACATGAAATCGATGATGAGAGAAAATGCCCTTTGGGCTTGCTTGAGAGGAATTGGTAAAAGAAAGAGCCTATGGGCTTGTTAAACGGAGTTGATGATGAAAGGAAGCAACCTTTGGGCTCACCAAGAAGATTTGATGAGGGGAAGCGACCTTTAGGCTCACCAAGAAGATTTGATGAGGAGAAGCGCCCTATGGGCTTACTTGAGAGAAATTGGTGAAAGAAAGAGCCTGACGGGCTTGCTAAGAGAAGTTGAAGATGAAAGTAAGCACCTTTTGGGCTTGCTTGAGAGAAATTAATGAAGAGAAGCGTCTTATGGGCTCATTGAAAAGGACTTGATGAAAGGAAACACCTTATAAGCTTGCTAAAAAGAAATTGATGAAGAAAAGCACCCTATGGGCTTATTACAAGGAATCGATAAGGTAAGCGCCCTATGGGCTTGCTAAAACCCCTATGTAACAAAAGAGGGGGTAATGATTTGAAAGTTGGCTAAAAACCTTAGAAAGATAAGACAGTGCCATAAAAGGTGGCTAGAACCCTAAAAAGAATAAAAGAGGAGATACCGCTCTAAGAGCTAGCTCGAACCCTAAAAATGAAAGGCGGGATAACACCCTAAAGGTTGGCTGGAACCAATAAAAGAATAAAAGAGGGGACAGCATTATAAGAGCCGGCTGGAATCTCAAAAATGAAAGATGGGATAATGCCCTAAAGGTTAGTTGAATCCCTAAAAAGAATAGAAAAGGGGACAATGCTTTAAGAGCTAGCTTGAACCCTAAGGGAAGATGGGACAGCGCCCTAAAGGCTGGCTAGAACCCTAAAAATAATAAAAGAGTACATTAGCACTCTATAGAGCTAGCTTGAACCCTAAAAATGAAACACAAGACAATGCCCTCAAAGATGGTTGAGCTTTGGAACGTGATTTAGGGCCTTGTGTTTCTGGGGTTATTTGGGATTTGACTCCCAACGTTTTGATTCAACTTAGCTGCCCTTACTGGGATGTGAAATATTTCTTAAGGCTTTTGTCTTACGCTCAGATCTAATTCTTTTGGCCTCTTTTTCTTTCTTTTTCTTCTTTTTTTAAATTGCTTTTCCCTATTATCTCTTACTATTCTCTCTTTTCTTTTGACCCCAAGGGTAATTGTCTCCATTGCCGAGTTTTTACCTTTTAAACGATTTAAGGCCCTAAATCCATAGATTTTCTAATGTATGGGCTCGAGTGAAATGTGTATAAGCTTGAGGTATTTGAAAAGGAAATTAGCTCTTCTTCATTTTGAAGAAAAATAATTTATTAGACATAAAACTTGTTTTTGAATTAACATTACTTAAGCAAGCATAAACCAATTTTACCTTTATCTTCTAATCAATGACCCTTATTTCCAAATTGCCCCATTGTGAGGTGGTTCTTAATAGGGTTTAAATTTGAAAATTCTCCAAATTGGTCCAATAGGGTTAACAAAGGGCAATTGTGTTTGGGACTTGAAAGTGAATGCCTAATTTCATTTTAATTTACGTATCACATTTAAAGTAAACCTCTTTTAAGGAATGAGCCCAACGTATCCTCACCCTTATGTCGTTTAACTCTTAAAGTGTTTCAGGTTAATGTATGGAATATAGTTTGCCTCTTGTTATTTTAAACCTTTTAAAAGTGAGTTACCAATTTCTTAAGGAGGAATATATATTTATTTGACTAAGGTGAAGATCAGCTTTGACCCCTATTTTCTCAAATTATGCCCTAGTATTTGACTTTGTGTTTTGGCTTGGTTTATGATTAGACTTAGCTTTCTAAATAGACCAGGGGTTTTTGCTTAACTTGGTTACCCTTATGGGCCAAGAATTGTGTTTGAGTTAATTGCCTTGATGGGCTGTAGTTTATGTTTGGATTGGCTACCTACCTTAGTGGCTTTTGTTTAGGTAAGTTGCTTGAATAAGCCCAAGGTTGGTTTTTAGATTGAATGCCTAGCCAAGTGGTTTGTGTTTGGGTTGAATGGCTGAATAAGCTTAAGGTTGGTGTTTAGATTAAATGGGCCAAGGGACTGCTATTTATGTTGAATGGGCCAAGGGGCTTGTATTGGCTTCCTTAATAGGTCAAAAGGCCTTATGTGGTTTAGAAACCAAGTATTTAGGTTGGTTACATGAGTGGGTTAAAGGCTTGAGTTTATGTTGGCTCCTTGAGCCCATAAGGATTTATAGCCATTAGCAACCTTTCTTTTCATTTTTATTTTTTCAATTTTTGTTTCTTTTTCTTTTTTTTTTTCTTTCTTATTTGAGAGAGAGAAAGATAAAATTTTACTTTACAGCAAACAAGAGAATTATTTACAAATAAGGATAGTGATTTTTAAGGTTCTAGTTTACAAGACTATGGATTTTATTTACATCTCCCTAAATGAGATAGGAATAATGGTTAGATAAATGTTTATTGAAGAATTATTTACAAAGATAAGAATGTTGAAGAATGAAGAACAATGAAATAAAGAGAACTTTATTATTTTGACAAAGATCAAAATACAAAAACAAAGGCAGAGAACTTAACATTTATTCTAAAACTTGATATTTATTCTAGGCTTTGTGAAATGGAAAAAAACCTTACATTAAGTCTCGTACATGAGCCTTAAGGTCTTCTATCATCTCATAGATATCCCCAATGACCTATGCTAGAAGGGACCTTAAGGTCCGGTTGTAAGCCTTAGAACATTCAAGCTTTTCCTTCAGGTAGGCAATCTCATCTTTTAGCATCTGTTCACGAATCCTAGAGATATCTTGTAGCCTATCATTCCCTTGATTGTTTGCTTAGTTGTCTGCTATTCTAGATCTACACATTTTATAGACAAGAATCAATCATCAACACAACAAAAGAAAGTACGTAGAAATATACAGATGTTAAGATTGTTTAAGTTAATACATTACCTCTTAAGTTGCAACCTTACTATTATTTTCAAAAATTTGATTGTATTAAAACTCTTAAACGATTGGTAAGGTTGCAATTCTTAAGGGTAGTGTATTAACTCAAGCTTGAATGAGAGTATATACAATTAGGGTGGGTTCTAAAAGGTCCTTAATCTTTGTAACCTCACTTGTTTTTTAGAAAACACTTTCATTTGTCACAATGAGCTTAAGTGAGGTGGCTTAATTAAGCTCGAGTGATAGTTAAACTACAACACTAAAAGCCTATACAATGGCCCCCTTCCTAGGGTCCTATGATAGCTTGGGTCTGATCACATCTACCCTGTATCTTTAATATAACAAATGAACCCCCCATGTCTCGACATATGTAATATGCAAAATAAATCAAAGCAAAATATACACATGAAGTTAATAACAAATACACAATTAAATATACAATTAAATAAATAAATAAACAACTAACTAAAGAATATGGGTAGTTTGAAAAGCAATTTTGATTTTGGAAAGTTTTCAAGTGGCTAGCCCTTTTGACGTCCCTAGTAGAGTTGCTAAGCTATCAAGCTTGATTTTTTCCCTCCCGATTTTTTTAATTAGTTCTTCTTTAAACCGATCAATATTATACTTTACCCGTTTAATACTGACCATCAATTAAGATTTAAAGAAAATTGAATTTTTGTTTTATATCTTGAAAACACTTTGGAATCGCCACCCAACCGGAGTCAAGAAAAAAAGTTAAGTTATAACCAATTGGGTGGATTGGTCATAACTTAACTACTAGTTTAAAAAGAAAACCAATTTTTAAAACTAAAGATCTAGATTTAGGGGCTATCATATTAAACACTAAATGGATACTACTATTTAACTTTCCGAATTTAAATTTACTTTTCAGATATACCCTTTTTTAGTTTCTAAACAACTAATCATATCATATGTAACTAAATTAATTAATTTGAACAAATACTTATAAAGGTGCAAAAAAATAAAACTTTTCATATTTTAAATCGTCCCATACGTATGGGTGCCTATGTACTCGCAATTCGAGATTAGACTTCCGTAGTTCATTCATGAAAACTTTAGCGGATGATTTGATTCTAACTTTTTAAAAAAGGTCAAATTTACATTTTTACTAAGTTCAATTTATTCAAGAAAATTCTCCTAAAAAGTCCTAATCGATGTTTTATTTTTGGAAACTTTAAAATAGTCCTAATTTAGAAAGGGTTCGTTTATTTTTAGAAAACTCAATTTTTCTAAGTATCAAAATGATTTTTATTCACTAACTTATTAATTTATTTTTATTTTTATTATATTATCTTATTCATTTTATTACTTATTCAATTTATTTCTATTAAACTAAAATAAATAAATAGACTACTCCTTTATTTTTCTTTTTCCCTTTTTGTTTTTCTTTTGTTACTTTTTTATTTTTTCTTTTTCTCATTTATTATTACATTTACAAATAAAAAAATAAATAAAATTTAAATAAAAAAAAGAAAAAGCAACAAATCGAGTTAACTCAGATTGGCTTTGGATAAACTCAAACGGCTGAGAGGCGACTTGGATTGGCTTTGGATAAGCCCAAGGATGCTTAGGGATTTTTTTCGTTCGGTTGATTCTTATAAGGGATTTGTAGGAGTAGTTGTGTTTTTCTTTTTTGTTTTGGATATTAATGTACGAGGGTCAGGGTGTCGACCACTCAAATTGTGTAATTTTAGTGATAGTGGGCAATTCCTTTGATATTGTATGTTCTTTATGTTTTAAGTGCTTATGCCTAATCATAGCTGTAAGTATAGAATTGTTCTTGATTTTGCTGCCACAGTGTAATATTAGGTGTAGGTTCGGGAACCTTGGTTAGAGTATTACTTGGTCTAGAGCGTTGAGCGCGTAGGGCTTAACTTTGGAAGGTCGAGCATTATAGACTTAATCTACATGCTCATCCTACGAGACCCTTTAAGTGCAGATACCTGTTGGGTACTCAAGATAGGGCTTGAGGCTTTAGTGTTAAGTCTAGGAACCAGTAAGAATGTCTAGACATCAAGGATGAGAATCAACTCAAGTTAGTCTAGTGTTTTCTTACTTGTCGATAGACAAAGGGTGAGGGCTCAAGGATAATTAAGTTAGGGTATGATAGCAAACAATAGGGCCGGCAAATGTAAGAGCTCTTTTCATTTCTTTTCTAAAAATTTTACAATGTACACTTGAGTGCTCGTATAAGTTATAGAAAACGCTGCTTAAGATCATTAGCATTCCATATCCTAGGAATAGGCCGTCCATTGGTTCCTTCTAGCCTATAGGCATTACTACCTATGTCCTCCTTAACTCATACGGGATCTTCCCAATTAGGTGATAACTTGCCTTACCCTTTTCGAGACTTGGTGGCTTTGAGCTTTCGACATACTAAGTTTTTGAATTGGAAGACTTTGTGCCTGGCCTTCTTGTTATTATACTTAGCCATCCACTATTGGTATGTAGCTATTCTAGCTCAAATAACATCACTTACTTTATCAATGGTGTTTAGCCTTCCTTGGGGGGCAACCTTATTGATGCTAATATCAAAGTTCTAGACCCTATTCGTCAAGAGCTCCAACTCTATAGGCAACACTACTTCTGATTAGAACGCGACGTCGAAAGGATTTTTGCTGTAGTTGTCTTGTGCATGGTCCAATACCCCCAAAGGATTGTAGGGAGTTGATTCGCCTACTAGCCCATTCTCTGTACCTTCTTTTTCAGGCTTTGCCTTGACTTACCTATTCGTTTGGGGTTGAGCAACCAAAGTGTAGCTAAGATGGATGTGATGTTTATCGTAGAATTCATGGAACCATGAACTATCAAACTGTTTGCCGTTATTTGTGATGAAGAATATCGAACCTCGAATCTGGTGAGGATGTTTGTTAGGGCAAAGCCTTCATTTCCTTTCGTAGTAATGCTTGCAACTACTTACGCCTCTATCCACTTTGTGAAATAATCTACTACAACTAAAATGAATTGACATACCCTGAAGGCCTTCGAAAAAGGTCTAAGGACATCAAGACCCCATTGAACGAAAGGCCTTGGACTCGTCATGGGGTGGAGCTTCAAGCTAAGTGTATGGTCAATAAGTGTATGCTTTTAGCAATTGTGGCACTTCTACACTAAGGATCTCACATCTTCCTTCATTGTTGGCTAGTAGTATTTAGGGCGAAGGGCTCGAATGTACAGAGCTTAGGCTAAAATATGGTTGCCATAGATGTCCATATGGAGTTTCTCAAGGACGTGGAGGCCTTCTTTTATTCTTAGGCAATGAAGGAGGGGCATGCTGTGTCCGCGTTGGTATAAATGAATGACGTCAGTTTGGCATATCGGGTCCCTAGTAATGAAGCTAGAAGAGTGTAGGAAATATAAGGTCGAAGCACTATAATTTACTTGCCCAATCTTCTCATCCTTACTCTCTTTATTTTTGAGTTTATTTTATTATATATATTGTTTTCACATCACTTTAACAAAGTAATCAAAAAGGGGACAACTTTATAACATTTCAAGAAGAAGTTTTAATTTTTATAAGTAACCAAATCACACTCTACCTTACCCCCCCCCAAATGGTTACTTTTAGGACCTACAAAAAGTAACCAATTTAAAAAAAATTAAATGGCAAATATTATTGTTGTATAATGACGTGTTATTCAAAATATTGGGTTCAATAGAGTCTTTGGACATATAAATGTTGCTCAAAAGTAACAAAGTAGTAAAAAAAAAATATGGTACCTAACACATCGGTTGTGTAAAAAAAAAAAAGTAAAATTGAAAACTGGTTCTTCATAGAGCACCTTCCTCAAGCTAAATACCTATCCATAGGTGCAAATTATAAAGGGAGAGAGATGCTTAGCATGGTATTTGTGCCAAGCACCCCTTCATAAATATATTCTTAGTAAACATAATGATAATGCTTGCCATGTTAGATAGAACTAACTATGAATAGACATAGGCCTTAAATGAGAGTAACTTACAAATTTAGGCCCATAAATGCCAAGCCATTTCTTTTTGTTTTTCTCTATTTGTGTTTTGATATGATTCTAGGTATAACTAAGCGGTTAAGAATGACCTTGCAAGTATGGGGCCATAGTTCAATTGTCATAAAAACCATTTCATTTTTTCAAGTTGCGTTTATTTTTAAGTTGTTTACATGGCATTTTCTCTCTCTCTTTAACTTTTTTTTTCCAATTACATTTCATCATTAAAAAATTATAATGAACTAAATAAATTCTCTTAGTAAAACAAAATCTTGATATATATATATATATATAAGGTAAATTTTATTTCCAATTGCATGGTCCTACATATGTTACTCCTTTCATGTGTTTCCCGAACAAAAGGAAATGCCTATGGATTTGAACTATCTTTCCCATTTAGTTTTATCCCATCAAATTTAATCAATATAAACAAAGCCTTAAGGACCCTTCAACTAATAAAGAGAGTCCTCAATTAAGGCATTTTTTAGAAGCATTTAATATTATTATTATTATTACGCCCCATAGGGTAGCATCATAACAATTGTATCATATAAACTATTTTAAGATAGAAGTTGACTTCAATGTTGCAATCGTTGACTTGATTTACAAAAGGTATCCATAACTAATCTGTTTTGAAATAAATAATTCATGTGATATTAATAATTAACTTGTGAAAATCTTTAAAACATATATTCATATCCTAAATTATCAAAGTGTTAATTACATAATTTAAAATATAGTTTACTTAGATATTTACATAGTTTAGGACCAAAAGTTCAAAAGATGAACAACAAAAGCTTCAAAAGTCCAACATGTCTTTAGTTTCCTATCTTCACACCTCAATTTCTAACAAAAACTAACCTTGTGGTAGTTATATCGCGACATTATAGTCAGTACCTATAAAAAGATTTATAGGGATGTACCCAACCAACCGCTCAATAAATATGACAAAGATATAAGACTATACGATAAGTACAATTAAAGTTATCGAGCAATTAATTATATCTAATGCAATAAAACAAATGTCATCACACAACATTGTCCGATTTATCATGAGATTAAAGAAATTTCATTCGCTTTAATCCGAGTTTGAGGAGTTTTAGCGTAAATGCAACAGCTCACAATCAAACCCAAACTTATACAATAAAGACATCTCTCCTCCCATGACTATCTTCGAACCAGTGTCTTTAACCTTATCATGATTTTCTCTCCTATTATTTAGTTCGACTAAGGGTTAATGTAAACCCTACAACCAACTACTCGGGGTTTCAATTGGCTAAAGGATCTGATTAAATCTAAATTATAAGGTAAAGTTAGAAATATTAATAAAAATAATACTATAAGTTCAAATTTAAGAAAACAAACAATAAAATAAAAGATTATAAAATTTTCAAATTTTAAGTATATAACTCATTATTTATCAAAAATGCGTAAAATGTATTCCGATAACTAACGAATCGCTAGAGATAAATTATATATATACTAAAAATCGTAGAATGACCTAAATAATATTTAGGAATATTTATTTTCATTATATATGAATTTACATGTAGGTAGAAATACGCGTAATTACTTAAAATAAGCGAAATATGCTAAAATAATACTAAATAATTAAAGAAAATTCATAATTAATTAAAAAAAATAAAGAAAAATCTTAAAAAATAAGGAATGATCCAGATTTGGGTCGTGGAATTTGGGGAAAATAAGAAAAAAATTAGCCAATCAAATTAGAATAACATAAAAGGCAAATTGGAAGAAGATAAAGCAATTGTCTAATCAAATTAATACACAATAATTTCCCTAAAACTCTATAAATACTCAAAAAATTTTAGAAGCTCATTTGATCAGTTTGAAACACTACAAAATTAGAGAGAGGTGAAATTGAGAGTAAATTAAGGTTTTACAAAAATTTAGCAAAAATCTGTGCAGTTAAGGTTTCTAAGGAAAACACAGACCCGATGAGCAACTAGGAGTGGACGGCCACCACCACCACATGGTGGTCGTAGTGCCCAGGTAGGCTAACATACTGATGGCTACTGACGGTGGCCGGAGCCACCCAAACAAGTGAGTTCGATTTCTAGTCTGATTTTGTATAATTTTATAAAAAATAGTAAATATTCTTAGAAAATTATGAATTTTGTTATTATGGAATATTTTAGTATTTATTTTTTAGGAAAAATATTATTTTGATGAAAATATATCCTATGATATATGGTACTTAAGAAATCATATAAAACCGAATATGATTTGGTTTAAAAATAAATGACCTTAGAAGTATAATTTTGAGCCCAAAATTTTTGTGTAGACTAATTAGATGATATAGAACAGTACTACAAAGCCCTTTTTTAAAAATGAATTTTTGAAAATTTTAGATCATTTTTAGGCCTTAAAATAAGGCATAAAATGGGTAACTTATGGTTAATTAAATAATTAAATGGATAATTACTGATTCAGTGAATAATTATATATTTTAGGATGTTGAAATCTGATGAAGTATGATACTTGTAGCATTTAGGGTGTTGGATGTAATTATTAGGCTAATTATGTAGTAAATAAGTAATATGAAAAATAGTAAATTTTAAGTTAATTTTGTAAATTAAGGTAATTAGGTGTAAAATATGCTTTAGGATGAATTTAGACACTTTGAAATGATAATTGATGTTGGGAGATAGTAATTAAAGTGATAGAAATATTAGATGTGTATTATATACATAATAAGTGATAGTACATAATATGCAATTATTGGAAATATAATAAATAGAAGATATTAGGATAAAAATTGATATTATATAAATAATAGGGATATATAATAAATCTGATAAAAAACTTAAATTTATGTAATTATATGAAAAATATAAAAATTTCTCACATCAAAAGTAAATTTGATACACTAATAAAGATTTACGTATACTGGGTGGAATAAAATACTGACTAGAGGTAATTATGCTATTTAGGATATCTGAAAGTAATGTTATTTATTTCACATTATGAGTTGAAACGAGTTTCTAAGGTTCAAGTATAAAACAGTACTTAGAAATCAAACTAGAACCTAATTTAAAAATCGATGTAGAAACTAAACTCGAACCTAGCCTCGAACCCAAAATAATTGTAAAAGATTTGAGAATCTAGATAACTGGACATATTAAACCCTAAACAAAAGATAACAATAAGCGTTATAGGATAAAACCAACCTATAATAGTTATATGAAAAACTGAAACCACATTTGTGTTATCGGTGATGGCCTGAGCGAGTCGAACCTCGCGTAAGTGAACAAGAAGTCGAGATAAGTTAATATTAATACAGTGTTGTATTTTGGAGGCTTGAAATTGTACTTGATTGTGCTTATTCTGAGTTGATGATATGATTTTTAATTTGCTACATAGCTTATATTATATGATTTGTATAAAATGATTGATCACCCTAAATTGGACCTAATCAAATATACGACTTGTAATCATAATCAGACCTGCATGGTAGCCCATTAAGGGAAACCTAGGATTCTTCGGCCAAATATCAACCCCTTCAAAAGGGATAATACTAGATAGTATAATGGATCCCTTATTCATCCTTAGTCGAACTAAGTAATAGGTGAGGAGGTCGCGGCAAGGGTGAAGTTAATGGTTCGAAGGTAGTCGCGGGATGAGTGGTGTCTACATTATACAAGCCTGGGTTTAGTCGTGAGCTGTTGCATTAACGACAATTCCTCAACCCAGATTAGAGCGAGCGTAATTTTTCTAATCTCACGACGGGCCGAACAACGTCGTGCGATGGCATTTGATTGAACATGCATTACACCTAATAAGTTGGTTGATAACCTTGTTTGTGTTTGTAATATAGTTTTAAGTCCTCTATCTTAACTTACTGAACTATGGTTGCTCACATCCCTATAGACGTCATTGTAGGTACTAGCTAAGAAACGGCTTACAATTACTCTAAAGCCAGCAACTACTGGATCCTAGGGAGTAAGGAAAAACATTTAAAGAACAGATATATATTTTTAAGGTCTAAGCTCTTATTTTAGAATTTTTCATTTCTGAATAATGTATTAATTAGGAAATAGATTACGATGAAATGTTGTAAATGTTAATTATAATAACTGAATTCTAGTGTATATATATATATTTTCTCACTTTCTTAGGTAAACAATTTATTTAAATTATGAACCGTTTACTTCAAAGCGGGTTAGTTATAGACGCCTTATGTAGATCGGGTCTAGGATGGCGGTTGTAAGGCCAACTTCTATCTTAGAATGGTTTACACGACGGGGCCATTACGACTCTGCCGCTTCGAGGCGTGATAGTTAAGAAGAGACCATTTCATCTATCGCTTTCGAAAGGATTGGTGTTTGGTCAAAGAATCCTAATCATCGCCTAATGAGTTATAACATATGTCTAGTTAAGTTTTTAAATCTAATGTAGTTAAGTCCGATTTAAGGTAATCAATCAATTCTATACAGTTCAACCAACTACAATCCAGCATAGTAATCTAGTATTAGTACAATCAAAATAAGAGACACACAAGCATGCACACAAGTAAGCTACTTACAAGTATAACTAAGTATAACCAAGTACAACTAAATATAGCCTTAAGCCTTCAAGTGCTATAAAATAATATTCTAGAATACAGTTATGTATTAATCTCAAGCTTACTTAAACTTCCCATTTACTCACTCAGGTGTGACTTGTGGTATATATTTATTATAGTTTCCTAAAATAGAAATAATGTTTTAGTGTTTATATAAGTACACTGCATACTATTATATAGTATTGCAATTCATTTGCTTAAGTTTAAGGTTCTATAATACCTAGATATTTAGGTTTTTGAGTCACTTGTTAATGGTTTGTATGTGATTATCCTTTGATTTATTTCCTAATTCATCCTTTGATTATATTTTATCTAAGAATCTTAATTATATCATTCAACTTATCCCTTGAAGTCCATCTAACCACATTTCATATGTATAGAGTCTCTTATTCAACTTTTGATCGTCTTTCTAACATACTAATTAAAGATAGCCTTTGAGCTATCTCCTGATTTATCCTTAGGTTAGCACACACTCCACATTTCAACAAATTTTCTACAATTCCCACTCATGACCAATTTTAGAACACTCTCCATAGCCCAACTTAACTTTAGTTCAGAATAAACCTCGCTCCACTATATTATACAAGTCGCCTCAAATTACATATTATTAATATTTCAACATTAAATCTTCTATACTTAAGTCTAATATTTCCAACACCAAGGATTCAATCCTATAGCACTATTCAACATTCATTTGTAATAGGAGTCTATTGAAATTAGAATCTATGCAAAATTCTTAAAAATTAAAATTTGAGCTTGTTGAAAATAACAATTTAATAGGATTTATAGGCTTAAAATTAGATAAAAAATTTACAAAATATTTTCTACGAAGAAATCTTCATAGCAATTTTGTATATGCTATAAGTACTTTACAAAAAAAATTTGGTGCCAAAACAACAATAGTAAGGGTTTTGAAAATGAAAACAAAACCGGTTCAATTTTAGTGATATCTTAAGGATAGTATATATTGGTACTTAATTTCAATAAAATAATATTTTTCCTAGTTTTTACATACAAAAATATCTCGGGATAGAGTTTTTCATAATTTTTTAACATATTTTGCTATTTTCGTTAAATTAATGAAAATTGGACTAATTAAGAACTTACGGGAACTATTGTCTTAGCCACCATTGGCCACCTCCTTATTGTCAGCTAGCTTAGGCGGGTGTTCCTTCTTTAAACCCTAGCCTTGGTTTGTTTCCAAGTTACCTCTAAGTCTTTAAACTAGAATTCTCACTAATTTACCTAAATTCTTCCTAATTTTCTTCTTATATCTCCCAAAGCTCACATTAATTTTTCCAACTTCTATACTGCCTAAAGTGTCTTCCAAAAGTTAGGTTAGATTATTTATGATTAAGAGTAGATCAATTGAATTTAACTTTGTTTGCTAAATATCAAATTCTCACTTTGTATTAAGCTTAAATGTCATAACCAACTTTTTCCTTCCCCTTAATTATATTTCTTAAGTTGTTGTAAGACCCAAAATTAGCTATTCAAAGTTTGACTTGTAAATTTAGAATGATCGGTTAAAGGATTTGATCGACCATAAATTGTCAAATAGAGTTACAAACACTAGTAAAAATAATCTCGTAAGTTCAAATTTAAGAAAATAAGCAATAAAATAAAAGAATATAAAATTTCTAAATTTTAAGTATATAACTCATTATTTATTAAAAATACGTAAAATACGTAAAATACGTAAAATACATTCTGATAACTAACAAATCGCTAGAAATAAATTATATGTATACTAAAAATCATAGAATGACCTAAATAATATTTAGGAATATTTATTTGTACTACATATGAGTTTACACGTAGGTAAAAATACGCGTAATTACTTAAAATACGCGAAATGTACTAAAATAATACTAAATAATTAAATACAATTCATAATTAATTAAGAAAAAATAAATAAATGTTAGAAAAAATAAGGAACGATCTAGATTTGGGTCGTGGCAGCTAGGGAAAATAAGGAAAAAATTAGCCAATTAAATTAAAACAACACAAAAGGCAAATTGGAAGAAGATAAGGCAATTGTCTAATCAAATTAATACACAATAATTCCCTAAGATCTCTATAAATACCCCTAAATTTTTCAGAAGCTCATTTTGGATGTCAAGAAGCTTAGAAAATTAGAGAGAGGTGAAATTGAGAGTAAATTAGGGTTTTACAAAAATTTAGCAAAAAATCTATATAGTTGGGGCTTTTAAGAAGAACCCAGACCCGACCCGACGAACAGTTGGGAGTGGACGGCCACCACCACTACACGGTGGTGGGAGTGCACTCCCACGATGGTGGCCGTCCACTACCACGCCCAAGTGGGTTGACACACCCATGGCCACCGACGGTAGCCAAAGCCATTGAAACCGGTAAGTTCTATTTCTAGCCTGATTTTGTGTAATTTTATAAAAAATAGTAAATATTCTTAGAAAATTATGAATTTTGTTATTTTGAAATATTTTAGTATGTAGTTTTTAGGAAAAATATTATTTTGATGAAAATATATCCTATGATATATGATCCTTAAGAAACCATGCAAAACCGAACATGTTTCGGTCTAGAAATAAATGACCTTAAGAATATAGTTTTGAACCCAAAATTTTTGTGCAGACTACTTAGGTGATATAGAACAATTCCATGAAACCCTTTTTCAAAAATGAATTTTTGAAAATTTTAGATAATTTTTAGGCTTTAAAATAAGGCATAAAATGGGTAACTTAGGGTTAGTAATTAAATGGATAATTAAGTAATTAAATGGATAATTACTGATTTGATGCACAATTATATGTTTTAGGATGTTGAAATCTAATGGGGTATGCTATTTGTAGCATTTAGAGTGTTAGATATAATTATTAGCATATTGTGTAGTAAATATATAATAAGTAAAAAAAAAAGAGAAATTTTGAGTTAATTTGGTAATTTAGGGTAATTAGGTTCAAAATCTGATTTGGGATGAATTTAGATATTTGGAATATTATTTGATGTTGGGAGATAATATTTGAAGTGATGAGAATATTAGATATGTACATTTTGTCCACATTAAGTGATAATGTGTAATATGTAATTATGAGAAATTAATAATTAGGAAAATATTGGTTAGAATTGATATCATGATAATAATGGGAAGATACAATAAATTTGATAGGAAACTTAAATTAGGGTAATTATATGAAAAATGTAAGATTTTCTCATAACGGGGGTAAATTTGGTAATTAAATTAGGATTCAGGTGTACCGTACGAATTAGAACACTAGTTAGAGACTAAAAACGATATTTAGGATATTCAAAGATAATGCGATTAATTTCACATTATGGGTCAGAATGATTTCTTACAGTATACATATAAATCTCTAACCAAAAATTGAGTTAAACAACTAATTTAGAAATCGATGTAAAAACTGAAACAAAAATTAACACGATTCAAGAAGAATTGTAAAAGACTTAAGACCTAGATAATTAGGTATATTAAACCCTAAACAAAAAATAATAATAAATGTTATAGGATAAAATAACCTATAATAGTTATATGAAAAACTGAAACCACGTTTGTATTATAGGGATGATCGGCGATAACTTGAGCGAGTGAGACCTCGAGTGAGTGAGCGAGAAGTCCAAGTAAGTTGGGATTAATACAATGTTATATTTTGGAGGATTGAAATTGTACTTGATTGTGCTTATTTTGAACTGATGATATGATTTTTGATTTGCTACTTGGCTTGTATTGTATAATTTGTATGAAATGATTGATCACTCTAAAATGGACCTAATCAAATATACAACCTGTAATTATAATTGGAACTGTATGACAATCCATTAGGGAAAACCTAGAATTCTCCGGCTAAATACCGACCCCTTCGAAAGAGATAAAGCTGGATAACATAATAGGTCTCTTCTTCATCCTTAGTCGATCTAAGTAATAGGTGAAGAGGTTACGATAAAAGTGAAATCAATGGTTCAAAGGTAGTTGCAGGAGGAGCGGTGTCTACATTGCATAAGCTTGGGTTCAGTAGTGAGCTGTTGCATTAACAACAACTCCTCAACCCGGATTAGAGCTGGCATAATTTCTCTAATTTCACGACGGGTCGAATAACGTCATGCGATTGCATTTGATTAAACATGCATTGCACCTAATAAATTGATTGATAACCTTGTTTGTGTTTGTGATTGTGATTGTGATTGTAGTATACTTTTAAGTCCTCCATCCTAATTTACTAAGCTGTGGTTGCTCACATCCCTATAAATGTCGTTGTAGGTACTGGCCAAGAAGCGGCTTACAATTACTCTAAAGCTAGTAACTATTGGATCTTAGAGAGTGAGGAAAAATATTTGAAGAACAAACATATATTTTTAAAGTCTAAGCTCTTATTTTAGAATTTTTCATTTCTAAATAATATATTAAATAGAAAATAAATTATGATGAAACGTTTTAAACGTTAATTGTAATAATTAAATTATAGTGTATATATATATTCTTACTTTTTTAGGTAAATGATTTATTTAAATTACGAACTGTTTACTTCAAAGCGGGTTAGTCGTAGATGCCTTGTATAGATCAAGTCTAGAATAACAGTTATAACATCAACTTCTATCTTAGAATGGTTTGCACAATAGGACTATTATGACTTTACAACTTCGGGGCGTAATAGTTGTCATGCCACTTCTAGACTTTTTCCAAGCTGCTACTTATTTTTGTAATATATATCAATTTTTATTTAATTATTTTAATAAATTTTGGTATATTTTAGGTAATTATTAATATTTATATGCATGCATAGAATTTAATATAAATAAATACTTTTAAATATTATTTAGATTATTATATAATTTTTAGTGTACATATAATTTATCTTTAGTGATTGGTTAATTATTAAAACCCATTTCATGTGTTTTTGATAAATGGGTTCCAATAATTAACGAGTAATATATGTATATTCTATAAATATAATATTTTAATATTTTATTTTCTCAAATTCAAGCTCATGGAGCCAATTTTACTAATTTTTTCGACTTCGTCGTAAGATTCGAATTCAACCAGACAACTTTCACAATTACTTTAAATTTAACGTATCAATTTTAGATTAATCAATTACAAGCTTACTACCAATTTTATGAGATCTCACAATAATAATAATTATTATTATTGTTATTTTCTTTAAGAATCTCTAAGAGTTAAGTACCCAATATGGGGTCCTTAAGCATCGAGTTGAGTCCCTTATGATTTTTGGGGTCTATGTATAAGGACCTTAAAAAGTAAAACTTGTTTTTCTTTTTTTTTTTTTTCTTTTTAAGATTTTAAGCTTATTAGCCACTATTTTCTTTTCACTTTAAATCTTAAAAGCGGATCCCATTAAAGATATAAAAAAAAAATTTAAGTTCTTTTTAAAAACCTTAGGATAACATTGTAAAGGTTGTTAAAACGTTAATGTGACACCTAAAGAGCTTAAACGGGATCCTTACCGTTGGTGGTACTTAATATATTGATGTTACATTCCTTATTGTCTTTTCATTTAAGTAAAAGCTTTCAAATTAATTCCCACCATTTTTGTATTATTAAAATTACATATTAACCGTGGTAAGTCTATTTTTATAGATCCAATTAGTTCAAAAATTATGACAATCAAATTGATATTTGTTTATAATTAATATTTAGAATAAGTATTTTATTTTATGTGCCTATTGTTCCTTTTTCATTTTACTTTTATTCCTTGTTTCTCTGACACGCATTTCCTAGTTGGATGGATTTTAGCTTTTCAGAGGATATGATATGATAAAACTTGTCTCTTTTCAGTGTCGAAACAAATTCATTTTTACTTGAAAAGAAAAAAGAGAAAAAGAAAAGATCCTTTTAGATCTTCTGGATAATAATGCTCTTACGTGTCCTTGTGTCTCCACGTGAGAAGCTGTTGAAACCAAAATATTCGGTTGTTGACTTATTTTTAATTTATCTTTTATACCGTATACACTTCACCATTTTGGAGTCTTTTAATATTCTTAAATTTATGTAATTTTTAAATAAATCCATCATGTATATCAATATTGTTGAACCTAGGTTTATCCACTTGATCCAATCAAGTTTGAATTGATCTAACCATAAGATTGATTAGGTACCCATTTATCTGTATTGATATTGACTCGATTCAATCTAATTGATTCAGTCGATCTAACTTGGTTTTAGAAGATTCAATTAGGTTTTTTCGCTCAAAATATATTATTTTTTTTTTCAAAAATGTATCAATATATTCAAAACTAAATATAAATTTAAGAAAAACAAAAAGTTAATGATAAAATATATCAACTTTCAAATCCAATAAATATGGATATTTTTATTATTTTATGAATAAATATAAATTACATTCTAATATTTTAATTGGTTTCAATTTACCAGTTATATTCATATAGAAGATTTCAGTTATAAACTTTTATTCGATCTAAATTCACCTTATTAATCTTTGTAACTTCAATATAATTTTTTAGTAATTCTTTTTTATTTCAATTTTTCATGTTATTAAGATATGGTTTATTGTGTCAAATGCACAAGTAGTTACAAAATTCTTCATTTTTTTCCTAAAATAACTTAAGGAGGGCATTAACATTATTTCATACTCATTTATTCTAATAATGCAACAAAATAAAATGGAATATATTAATTAACTTATCGTATCATTTTTTTTTATTATTGACAAATATATCGTAAATGTGTGATATACTGATTTTATATATAAATATAAATTATATTCTAATATTTTAATTGGCCTCAATCTAACTCTTTTAAAGTCAAACCTTTTTTCATTGTTGAGTCAACCTACGGTTTAGTTCTTCAATATTGATGTATATATCTACCTTGAAGGCATTAATTTAAATTTTCAATATTTCACATAGTTACAGTTTTTTCTTATCATTAATATGCCTAATAAATCATTCTAAGTACGGATACGGCTCGTGAGAATAAATAAAATATTAAAAGCCTTTTATAATGGGTGTATGGTCTTTATTCATGACGCATATGGTGATGCAAGTGATTATTTGTTAGTCATAGATTATAACACATATATATTTTCCATATTTTATGTATCTACACAATCATACAGTTTAAATAAATGAATGATTGATGGTCCCTTTGCATTACAAGTCAAAATAATACAACAAAACTCGAGTCAAATGACTCAAATCCACGTTTTGTTGCTCAGTAACTGTGTTCGATATCTACTCAACATATTACAGTATCTAGATCCACGAGAAACATATCCCACGAGAGTTCAACATAAATACATATCCATATATGTACCTAGAGACATGTCTTGTCTTGGGCACTTCTAGTTCTCCTTGATAACAAGCCATGGAAGAAGGAAAGAACTTTGCAGGGAAGCCAGTGAGATGCAGAGGTTTCAAAATTATGTGCATTTTAATCTTGTCAATGTTATAGTACCATTTTTGTTTTAATAACCATTGAAGATTTTTCATGTGTTGCAGCGGCGGTTTGTCGCGAACCAGGAGCGCCTCTGGTGATAGAGGAAATAATGGTGGCACCTCCCATGTCACATGAAGTTCGAATCAAGATCATTTGTGCTTCACTATGTTATAGTGATATCACGTTTTGGAAATGGAAGGTTGGATACCATACCATACTCCATTTGAATAGTTATGATATTCTTATTCCTTTCTTGTATGCGATAATGCTATTTTGTTGTAGCGATATCACTTCTTGGAATTTTTTTTGCTTTCTCTGATCTGTCATGTGCATCTGTTTCTCTTTCGTGTGATTGGAACATGGGAATTAGTAGGTAAAAGTTCTAGCATTTTAAGGAAAGAAGGTCCTCTGGGGGGAAAAAAATAGGCAAAAGGAAAGAAGGTCCAAATAGCATGTTTTCGTAAGGGAAAATTTTTTTGATTGGATTTTTTTTTTTTCCTAATTATAGAGAAAGAGAAAATTTTAGCCTGATCTATTTTGATAAAAGACTAGTAATACTACTTTTAAGTTATAACAATCTTGATTAAAAAAAAGTCTAAATAGCATGTTCTATATAAATTTTTCAGGTACTTAATTTAGGTTTGGATTTTTTGTAATTATATTCTCTGAAAGTTATTAAAATTATTTCTTAAAATACTCGTATGTAGCTAAATCCGTCGTAATTAGTGGTCTATCAATAGAATGGAATTGATCGTATATAAATCTCTTCTAAAATATTATTATGCATAATTAATTATTCAAAATGATAATATAAATTATTAATTAGTAACTCTACTTGTTTTTGGTTTAGTATCACATTAAAAAGGAAAAAAAAAAAAATTACTGCCATCCCCACAAACGCCCTGGAATAATGGGAAATTACCACCTTGCAGTGAAAAACCTCCACCACGCACCATCACGGCCACCGTCCATGTCTGCTTGTGTTCCCTCATCAATCTTCATAAGATAACATGATTGATCAAAGATCTAGTGGAATTGCTTCCATGTTAGTATAATTCAAGTGGGTTTTGTGGATCTTATGCTTTGGGCAAAATGGTCTGCTCGTTGATTCTTGCAGAAGCTGAAATAATTACTATATATTTGTTATATAATACTAAAAGTCTAAACTTTTAAATCAGTTGGTCGTTGTCTCAGTGATAATATGGTACCAGAACAAGAGATCTTCCGTTCTAACTCCTGCATCGTGAATCCACCTCTGCCTGGTCCCAATCTGTGATTTTTGTTCGAACAAAATTGCCTTGTCTCCGGTTGAGGTTACATTTTCTGTTCTTGCCGATCACGTGTTGCCATATATAAAGAAATATGAGACAAAGGCAGAGAAAGCAGTGGTTCGATAAAATGTCCATATGTAAATTTAGTAACGCATTATTAGAAGGACATGGAAATGGACACTACCCGGGACAGGAAATGTCATCATGATCGTCCTTCCAAATTGTACATCTTGTCTCTTTCGTCTTCCTATGTCTGTGTTTGGGCTGCTTCGGGAGGAAATGAACGAGTGGAGTTTTGGTATATTCCGTCATAGCCAAAGCCAGACCTTGCTCCAGATATTCTTTGTCTGTTTCATTTGGGGTGATGTTATGTGTGTTTATGCCTTTATGGTGATTCTAGGTTTTCAGAATCTAAATTAATGGAGAAGACAAATATAGTGGTCATTGGCTTCTTTTCTCCTTTTCAATTTCTCAGTTGCTTCATTTGCTATAAGCATAACTGGATTTAATAAGTATACAGAAAAATACAATAGTTATACTTAACTAAGAGATTTTAATTAAAATTATGAATCGAAACATGACACCTATCATATTTTAACGGAAAGTGTAGAATTCTAAATAGAAGGATATGATCCTTCAATTTCAAAAGGAAGAAAATGTTTTGACCCTAACATAGGAAAGAAGTCAAAGCTTAATTTAACTAAGCATCACTCCATTTTATTCATTAATTGGGTTGTCATAAATTATGGTGCTAAATTGATGAATGAAGGTGGATATTGAATTGTTGTGTTGTCCCTTCTGCAGGAATCTCCAGCAATTTTCCCGAGAATTTTCGGACATGAAGCAGTTGGGTGAGTTTGACCCTTAATCATTTAAGATTGTATCTTGACTCTCAATCATTTAAGATTGTCATTTTATTCTTCATAAGTAAACCGCTGACTTAAGATATACATTTTCTGATAGATTCGAGAGCTTTCTCTTGGAATATGCCTAAACCCTTGTTGGTCGAGCTCATCTTACTGTTCCATCTATAGATGTCAAACTATCGTTATTACTTTTAGATGTTCCATCTTACTGTTGAACTATTTGATGTTCTTAAAGATTATGATTTTGTTGCTTATGTAACATTAAGAATATATGCTTGAAAGCATTGGATTTGGATATAAAGGTTTATTTTGCTGCAGGATTGTAGAGAGCGTTGGAGAAAATGTTCATGAAGTAGGTGAAGGGGATATTGTCATCCCAACATTGATGTCAGATTGCGGTGAATGCCAAGATTTCAGATCAGAAATGAGCAACTTATGTTCAAATTTCCCCCTATATGTATCTCCTTATATGCCTAGGCATAAAACGAGCAGGTTCACAGACCTCAAAGGAGAGGTTCTGTACCATTTTCTATTTGTCTCAAGCTTTAGCGAGTATACTGTGGTAGATGTTGCTCACGTGGTGAAGATCGACAATACTATTCCTCCCAGTATGGCATGTATTGTTGGCTGTGGTGTCTCAACAGGTACTAGCTTGTTTACTTTAATTAGGCATAAAATTGAAATCATAGGGTTACGTGTCAATTTACTTAGAAAACAATAAAAAAAAGAATGGAAATTTTATCATTTGTATACAAAAAATAATGAACAAGACATGTAAAGCGAGCACATCAATGTGGATGTTGTTGAATTAGACTGCCTCATCGTAATTTTTGGTTGTAAATAATGAACTAGTCTTCAAATGTTTGTGTTGATCTAGGCTGTATCAGAACAACCGACTTATAGTCTAATATCCGATGATATTTACGATGGTATCCTTAGAAATCGTCCTTTAGCGGCCTAGTTGCATCTAAATGCTTGATGGTTCTAATACTTTCTAATGGCAAAACTAGCCATATTTCAGCAATCAGTAGGTGATGGCAGTTTGCTAGTTCAAATTACAAGCAAAATTCCTAGTCATGCCAAATGAAAAGAGGATGATTCTAAAGTGCTTATGATTCTCTAAGCTCACTGGTCCATTTTTTCTTAACTATCTTGCAATAGTTTTACTTAGGAGAATTATATTATATACTCCGCTAAATTTCAACGAACCTACTTTAGCAATGCATAATATGCTGATCACAAATAACTAGGAAGCTTTCTCTTCTTTCCAAAGTTAATTGATGCACTTCTTTTTTGTAACGTTAAAAGCAACTTGACTGTCTTTAGGGTTTGGTGCTGCTTGGAAGACGGCGCAAGTGAAGGCAGGATCAACTGTTGTAATCTTTGGGCTTGGTACCGTTGGATTGGCGGTAATATAGTAGAGAAATGATATAGGTTTCATCGTGCTTGAAGATTGGTGATATTATAAAAACAGGGGAGATAAGAATGCTTATAGGCTTCATTAGTTGCTGAAACAATTTTGTTGGCCGTGTAGGTTGCAGAGGGTGCACGGATTTGTGGTGCTACTAGAATAATTGGTGTGGATGTGATTCAAGAAAAATATGTAATTGGTAAGATGTAACAAGATGATTAAGGAGTTACATGAGCGGCTTTCTTGGTGTTCTAATACATGTCTTTGCTTGCTAATTTAGGAAAGAAATTTGGGGTGACTGATTTTGTCAATTCTAAAGACATTGGTGACAAATCTGTGAGCCAAGTACTATTCTTACTCTAGATTTTAGCTTTGAAGTGTTGTTGTTTGTTATTGTAGAGTTCAGCTTTAGCTACTAAATAGTTCTTTATATTTGCGTTTTAATTGAGATTGATTGCCATTGCTACTTATACGCTCATGCTTTTGCATATATCCAATGCATGTTTAATCTCTGCTTTCAAGATTTTGATGGGCTACGTCTCTGCCTAGATCCTTTGATTTATGTGTTGGCATTTCAAATACGAGGACATTGGATTGAGCTTTAGATAAGTGGTAAAGTAGGTGAATTGCTGCTAAAGAAGTGAAAGAACTGCTATTATCCACATTTATAACTTCCTCATTCTGGCCTTAGAATTAAATTTTGAATAGTGAATTTGAGGTTGATCTATGAGAAAATCGCAACATAAATATTCATCTTGTCTTTCTTACCAAATGGAGGTACTTGAATATGTCCTTTCATGCCATCAATTTGTATTTAGGCCTCTTAAAGGTCAATAATCACATTGCCCTTCCCAAAATCCTTAGGTGCTTTTTAAAACTTTTAGTGAGTGTGGTTTTGCAATACCACCTTTAAATGATGCATCAATACCATCCCAAACTACTACACCCACCCAAAGTATTAAGCTTAATTGAATTACCTAAACTACAAAATAGAAAGAGATAAAGTGAAGAAAAACTAAATTCAAGTGGAAATACCTATAGTGGGTAAAATGTTATAGGAGTGCAACAGTTTACTATGACAAAGTAGGAAAAGAGTATACAAGAAGTACATTGATTTACGGAACACTCGTGAATCCCCTCACAAAATCTAATGAGATTAACAAGAGTGCTTCCCTTTATGATGTGAGATTATATGGTTATATTTATCGAATTAAATCTCCATCTTATCTGTAAGACTAGCTTGGGGGTAGATAATAAGAAACCACATATTGGAAAACTCTAGAAAAAAAAGAAAAGAAAAAGGAACCATGGTAGTCAAATGCACTTAGCTTCATTTATTACCCAATATAACCGGTTGATGGATACAATGTCAGTTGGCTAACCTAATCTTTAGTTAACTGGCGGTTTACTTTTGGATTTAGTGATTGAGTGGTTGCCTTTCCTAGTCAATTGACTAACCCCATTTTCCATGCTTTAGCTTTGGTCAATCAATCTTCAACTCTGCATGGTACATGTAGGCTAAATATATTTGAAAGTACCAAAATCCAATATATGTTGGGATTATGAAACTAGTCTTGTAACAAAGTCATTAAGAAATCAAGCTACACTCAACAAAAAAATCGTGGTTCATCAAGTTTTATGTTTTATATTGAACGAGTCTATGTTGTACATCATCCTTGTGACTTGATGTTAGATCTTAACATAGTAAGAGTGATAAAAGCAATTGCATCATTACTTAACTCTTCGTATGAGCAAGTGATCAATGAGATGACGAGTGGAGGTGCTGACTATTGCTTTGAATGTGTTGGTATGGCTTCCCTCGTAGAAGAGGCTTATGCTTGTTGCAGAAAAGTATGTCTTTATCTTTGTATATCACTCGTATAGAAGGTCCATACTTATCATTACAATGCTTGTTGGATTTCTTTAAGACAACATTTAGATATTTTTGTGTAGAAAATTCCAACTTAAGACACATACATCACAAGAATCATCCACTAAAGCATGCGTTCTTACATTAATAAACTTTTAATGACTATATTAGCTAGCAATCCAAGAGAGAGGTCATGATGTAGGAATGCACTAATAATTCTATTATTACATACCCTGCAATCTGCTTCTTTGGAGGCTTTCCTCTAGTTAATTTTCTTACATGGAAGTGCCTCTATATATCATCAACCTCTTGTAATTATAGGGTTAGGGAAAAACAATCGTGGTAGGAGTGGACAAGCCAGGAGCAAAATTGAGCTTTGTCTCTTATGATATCCTTATGGGTGGGAAAATTCTCATGGGATCTCTATTTGGAGGAATTAAAATCAAATCAGATATTCCACTTCTCTTGAAGCGCTATCAGGATAAGGTAATTATTTATCTATCACTGTTAGTTCCATTTTGATGTGCATTTAGCATGCCAAGTATCTACAATTAACTATGGGAAAATCTATGAGCAATGTCAAAATCCTAACTACCTAAACTTTGGTGCTATTTAAATTTTACACTCAAAGTTTGAAGTTGGTAAATGTTATATTTAATTGAACTTGTACTTGTTAAGTTTGTTATCTTAGCTCTTATTGTTTGTACTTATGCTCTTTAACTAATGAGTGATTGTCACTCAGGTATAACATTTAATGAGTTCAAGCTTTAGTTGTAAAATTGAAAAGGGTGCAAAGTTCAGGTATTGATATAAACATTACCCTAAAAATCTTCCATGTTTTTAATTTCATCTCAATTCAAAAGTAATTATAAGTTGATGAGCAGTGAATCACGTTGAAAGTGAAAGTTGCCAAAAACTAGTGGCATGTTCTTGAGATATAAAGGGATGATGGAAATGTTCTTCTATGTGAAATATTGACATATTCATTTGACTCATACATCTGAATGAGCTTAAGCTTGTTTGAGTAAACGAGTCTAGTTCGAGCTTTAAAATCCTTAATAAGCTCTAACTCGTGCCTTTAATTTTCTGGCTTGGTAAAAGTTCAATTTGGTTAGAGCTCGATAATTTTTAAATGACCTGAACTTAAATCTTTAAAAGCACGGCTCTGCTTGGCTCTGCTTATTACAGTCTTAAGAGGAGTGATCATTCGATAGATTCCTAATAAAGCTTAATTGGTATGCCTTAAACTTAAACTAACTTTAGCAACAATTTCATGACAACGATTTTATTAGCAAATCTAAACTGGATTTACCTTTTTGACTTAGGCCTGAACAAACGGTAAAGGCCCATTAGTGACCATTTGATTACCCATCAATCATATAAATGAAAAATATTTATTAATGTACTAATTAGCAACATAGATCTTCTAAATAATGAAGGGGGAACTAAAATATATATATATATATATAAAGTTATATGAAATAATGTAAACCAAAATTGGATTAAATAGATCAAAATTGGATGCTCAAATATATAGATTAATTAGTTGCATGCCATTTTAAATAAAAGTCAATTTCATGCTTCAAAGTAGTCATATTGTAACAATCCATCATATACACCGATCTATAATAAAAGTTAACCATTTAGTAATTATCACAAATAGAGATGTATAAACGAGTTAAATGGGCCAACCTAGCCTGGCTTATTTTGGCCCACAGGTTAAATGAGCCAAATTTATTTAGTTCACTTTTAAACGGGTAAAAAAATTTAACCCTAACCCGTTTAAAAAGTGAATAAATATATTAAACAAGCTAACCTAAATTGATCTGCAAGTTAAACAAATCAAGCTCATTTGACTTGCTTTTAAATGAGCAAAAAAATCTAAACCTAAACTCATTAAAAAAGTGGGTTAAATAGACCAATCTGTCGGCCAAAACTCGATTGCACACCTCTAATCATAAATTTGATATACATAACATACAAATAACTATACTGCTCTAAAGCATAGTTGGCTTAGAAAAATATATTGATATGGTGAAGACATACTATAGTAAGACATATATTTATATAGAGTTAATATAGTACTTTTAAATGTAAGATTTGTTTTGGTATAACCCATAAAAACAAATCAAACTAAGCCATCTAGGTTAAACCTTATGACCCAAGAAACAAAATAAGAAAAAGAAAAATTTCTATCTATAGCTATCTACACTCTACTAATTATCAAAAGGTAACTATACACTTGTGGTAACTTAATACACGACATGGTTGCCTAGATCTTATATATATATAGGAATGTAAACAAATAAACCACAATTAAACAAGGGAGATGGAGACAAAAAGGTTATACAAATACAACAAGTTACAACCAAGTTTTTTCAATCACTTAATGTAAGTGTAATGTAACAAAACAAATACAATCTGTATGTTGTTAACCAATTAGGCATGACACTATAAAATATAATCCCATTTTGTTTTGGATTGAGGAGTTAGATTACCAATATACAAGCAACTATCGACCAAACTTAGACTTTCTTAGTGGAGACTCATTCTTTGCATAACCTCTTCAAATTGGTTCCTAACCCATTGCAACCTCTACTCTTGTCATTCAGTTTATGTTGAGGTTAAGAAATGATGCTTTTTGCCTCTCTTAAAAGTCATTATTTGATTGCGAGAAATAGTAAATGTGCCTCTAATGGGTTGCATTGCATTTTTTTTTAGAGTTTTAGTTCAAGATTTAATTAGTTTCATTTTAGGAGCAATCAACCAATTCCAGAAACACTCTAAAGTAGGAATTCAACAACTCACATCATCACACCACAACATGTAGCTCAACGATTGAATCATCATTTCAATATCCAAATATAAGCACTATGCGCATATCCAAAACTACTTATACCTATAAACAAGTATAACACTTGAGACTCTAAAAACTTGAAATCATACTTACAAAATATGGTAATGCATTTATTCCACTTACAAATATTCAAAATTTATTTTCATCTTAAACATATTTGGGTATCAAGTGACTTACAAAAAAAGCAAGCTCTAAAGAACAACATTTACTATCTAAAAAATAAATATTAATTTTCGTAGTAGTAGAGAACTTAAAGAAAAGATACCAAAAATCATTACTATGACATTGAATTAGAAAAATAAAAAATAAAAAAATTAGGTGTACCTTCAATTTTTTGTGAATAAATTTGTTTGTTCGATATTTAAAATAAAGTAAGGACTACTAAGGCAAAAACAAGGCAGCATGGTAATTAGAGGTCCATCATGGTGGGGATGTCGAAAGGAACAAAATATGGTGTTCCTTCAACCCTAAGTCTCTTAAAATAGCAATTCTTAATTTAACTAAATGTCTAATTTTTTGCTAAAAATTTCCTATGTTTTCTATATGAACTTGCCCAACATATTTGGTCCATAAAAATGGTTTGAAGTGGAATGGATTGAAATAAAATGAAATGAAATGAGGGGTGGAATGACAAATTATTTTCTGTATTTGAAAATATTCATGAAAATGAATAGAATGAAATTAAATTAAATGCATATATGGTAAGTATTGTCAAAAATACTATTAGTTATTAAATGTTATAATTAAATTGAAGGTTAAAAAAGTAATTTAATTAATAATAATAAATGTGAAAGGAATAGAATTGTCGATTCCATCTTTGAACATGCAAAATCGAATTCTTCCTTAAAACAATAATCGTCAATTCCATAGAATCGTAGTTTCGAATTTTAAGTGCTCCTCCAAACATAAGGAAAAGGAATGAACTTAAATCACAATTCCAATCCAATCCATTCTCATGTATCAAACATAAACCTCTCAATGATCTACTTTTTTTATGATTGTTTATGTTACTTTGTTGGAGTCTCAATGCTGGTAATATATGAGGCTTTAATTCAAAAGGACATGTACGGGAAGTAGGTTGGATGTGGTATTGTAATATTAACACATATATTAACATAATAGGGTAAATTACATTAGAGGATATCAATATTTGAAACTAAATTCAAATAGAAGATTAACATTTCAAAAAATTTAAATAAAAAATTAATATTTTGGTATTAGGTTAAAATGAAAAATTACGTTATAATACTATTATAACACCGTTAATTATGCTGAAGTGCCTGTTAAATGGCACATAGCACTTACATAGCATTGATGTGTTACTTGTGTGTCAATATTATTACAAATTTAAAAAAGAAAAAGGAAATCCAATCTAAATAGTTACAAAAAATAAGAAAATAATCTAGAAGTTAGAAAAAAAAGTACAAAAGGAAAAAAATTGCAAAATTAATAAAATTATACAAATAATTATTTCAATTAATAAAAAATAAAAAACCAAAAGAAAAAGAAAAATTGAAAAAAGAATTAACTCGACCAACCTAAGGCCAGAGGTTAGTCAGGGGCTGATAGGTGCTTTATTATATATATTTATAAATGAGTTTTTATGGTCATTTTGATATTCATAGATATTTGGTACTTAATTATAAAATATTTTGTTTATAGGCTTTGATGAATGATTGAAAAGTAAAGAAAGAGAAGGAATCGAGTTTCACTTGATTTGGATTTCAATTAAATGAGTTATGAGCTTTAAAAGATTAATATAGTAACCTAATAGGATTATATTGCAGGCTATGTAAGTTTAATTTAGGTATAACCAGAAAATTACATGATGTTTTGACATAATCATGCCAAGTTGCATTAAAAATAAAATAAAGGGCAAAAAGTTACACAATCATTTGTTATGGTTATGTTGCACGGTTATGTGTTAGTTAATTGAGATATGAAATTTAAGCCATGCTAATGACAATCAACTTCTACCCACGTTGAAGTAAAGCCCGAGCCTAGTAATTTAATTCACGAGCCATGTCCAGCGTTGATGGCCATAAGTTGTTATTCAAGTTTAAGCAAACTTCGATCCGAGCCATTGCACTAACATTTGTTCATGAAGCATGCCTACATGTAATGATCCAATGAAGCCCATCAATTGCCTTGTCCTGTTTCAGACGAATGGAAGCCCACAATTAGCTATTGCAAATTCAAGCATAATCACGTGATTTCCATTCCAACTAAATTGCAAAGCCCACACGATCATTCCATCTTCGAAGTTCGAAGCACAATGATTCCAGCATGATGCCCTCGCATATAAAAAAAGAAAAGAATATATGAAGATAGACATTCAGACTACGGCCGCCGACGAAGACAAAAACAAGAAAATAATATTCCCAGCCACAACTTGTGCAGTTGAGCAGGTCGAAAGATTTATTTTATTAGTTTTAGTTTGTAAATTAATGAGATTCGTACTGATTATAAAAAGAGAAGTTAATTTACGTAAAGATTGAGAATTAAAAATTTTTTATTTTTATGATAAAGAATAAATTTTTTTTATATTTTTATTGATTTTTATTTATAGATTTCTTTACTCTCTTTATAGTTTATGTGCTTTATGTAAATCTTTTATTTCATTCCTTCTATTTAAAGTTTCATTACGACTTTTA
This sequence comes from Lumnitzera littorea, assembly GCA_024138015.1. NCBI lineage: Eukaryota > Viridiplantae > Streptophyta > Magnoliopsida > Myrtales > Combretaceae > Lumnitzera > Lumnitzera littorea. Next base: position 17,672,492 of record JAMXBB010000012.1, read on the forward strand.
TGAGAGAACATTTGCACGTTTTTTTTTTTGAGAACTTCAATAGCAAAACACTAAAAAAGGCATAAAACTTCAAGAATTTAATATTCAAGAATCTTTTCATTGCAACATGAGATCTTTCTTTTAATTTTCTTTTAGTTTTTATCAAAGATCATCCTTTTATCATAGATTAAGGTCTTATAAAACCTAAATGTATTCTATGATAATTGTTTTTATTACATCTAATGAAATTTTTTAGTTTTCTTGAATTGATTATGCATGCAATTTGTTTGAATTGATATTTTTGTGCGTATGAATTTAAAAATCTAACATTGTTTAAGAAGATCAAGAGATTTCTTATCTAATTAGATTTAACCATAATTAATGAGGGTTTTTGCAATATTAGAGATAAATTGTAAGATTCTTCTAGATTTTTAATATTATTTTTAAAAGAATTTGCTATGCATTAATGCGATCTTAGGTTAAACTATTGAGAAGAAATTCTAATAGTTAATTTAAAGATTAGGCTTAATGAGCTAGAGAAATCTATTAATTTTAATAGAGAATTCTCTCAACGAAGAAAATTAATAATTAAATTATATTATCTTTGGTGAAAGTCGAATGTATAGGTATAAAGGAAGCAAGATTTTTTCACTTCATCAAGTCTTAAATTAAATATTAAATCAATTGCTTTCTTGTTTTGGTTCTTGATTAGTTGTTAAAATTATTACTTGCTACAATTTTAGTTTAAATATTTAATTTCTTGCAATTGAATTTACTAGTTAAATAATAAAACTAAGATTAGTATTAATATTAGTATTTAAGGTCTCTAAGGGATTGATTTGAACTCATATTTATTGTATTAGAATTTGATAGATACGATTACCTCATATCACCCATCCCCTTTGCCTCTACCAACCAACAGAAGGGTTGAATTATTCTCTCATATTGGCAGTGCCACCTCCTCCAATTTTGCACCAACCAATCCCCTCTTACCATGTATTCGAGCGAGTTAATTACCTTAACTTATAAATAGGAGTGAAAAGTAAGGGGATCTTTTCAAATCCTTAAACCTTAGAAGTTCTCACAAACTTTTATTTATTCTCAATTCAAACATTTTGCCCGCTAACTTGAACATTGAAAGGCTTTCACTAACTACCATAAAAGGGGGCTTTTTATAGGTCTACTACTATGCACAATTGATGGACCACTAAGAGTTCACTTAGGAATCATACCCGTAGTATCCACTATCACCAATTTTTTTATTTATTTAGTTTGATATTTTATGCAATTTTTTATTTTCATTACTCATTAATTATATAATTACCCTTTGAGCTATTAATATACCTATTGACTATGGTTGAGTACTAAGAAAGGTAGGGAGTGGATTAAACTTTAACTAGCCAAGTAAAGGCCTTAAAGTTGATCGGGTAGTACTAATTCCTTACTCCATGGTACCTACAAAAAGCTCCTTAGTGGTGTGTTCGTGGGACCCTCCGATGCTCAGGTCAGTAAGGAAGATGAAGAGGGATAAAAGGAGAGGAGCCAAGCATTAATGATCCGTAAAGATAGTGCTTAAGAAACAAGGGTTCCTTTTTTGTCTCAATTATTAAGGTATTTTAGGTTCGAAAATAATCTAGTTGGAAGAGGTTTCAAGAGAGAGAGATCCCCCTTATCTAATGACCTTTTACATTGGGGTACGATTACTTGAATACGTGGAGGTCTAAGGTTTACTCATACTAGTAGTTGGCAAGCGACATGTGCTGTGAAGTTGACAAGTTAGCTTTGAAGGGTGGTTGGCTACGACTACGCTGGCAACTATGTCTATGATTTGAGAGTTTAACATCCTTAAGGATTGTTGGGTGTACTGACTGTATCACAAATATCATATGGTAATTAATAATCCATAGTTAGGTACTGGTGCTAAAGACAAAAGAGGAGCGAAGATGCTGTAGAGGCCTACAAACACTTGGCTAAGGTTAAGCTAAGTCTCAAAGGGGCTCGTTAGAATCTCCTTGCCTACTGTGTCCAGGCTGAGTGATGATCGCATACTAGGCTCAATGCTCGAAGGTGAGTTCACCTACATTATCTGAGCAAATTGTCATGCTTAAGGGAAGTAGGGGGCTTATTTGTGTGCTTATTGATGGGCTTTTAAGGGCTTGTCTATGAGCTAAGCCTTAGGCTAGATAAGAATTGGGTATCACCAATACCTAAAAGAAAAGAAAACTCGGTACAAACAAACTAAAAATGCATTTATCATATTTAACAATTTCACTATATTCAATAAAATTTTAAGGGGTAGAAAATGATTATGATAAATTGATTTCGGTTCTCTCTTTCTTTCCTTTTTTTTTTTTTTTTTTTTTGCATTCGAACAATTTTGTTATATGAGCTATTTTTCGTAGGTAGTAATATAAAATCTACAATTTACAATATTAATCTCTTCATGGAATTCATTTCATAATTGGTGAATATGGTTTCATTTCGCATAACTAATTTTTTAAAAGAGTCATTTTATTACATTGAGCCATGCATTATTGGTTACACTAAAATAGGTACATTTGTAATAAAAAAAGATAATCAAATCTATATAAGATCATTATTCTATTTGTAGACTCTAAATCTTATATATTAATTAATCAATTTAAAACAAAATTATTATTTATTTTTGTTTTCATGCCTCTTTAACATAATCTTATATTTGCCTAGATACATTATTCAATATAAATTCTTCTTTTGGGTCTAACAATGTCATTTGCACAAAAATGGATGTCATTTTCTTACATCCTTGAAAAATCCTTTGCTGTAATAATATATAATTTATCAATGTTTACCATAAAAGTTTAACGAGGAAAAACATAGAGGGAAATCCGGAATTCATATCCTTTATGCGAAGAACCTGAATTTTGCTTCTACATACTTTTGATTTGTGATAGAGAAAAAATATGACATACTGAGCTGAGTCAAATACCATTTTATATCCACATTAATAAACTTTACATTGAGGAGAAATTGTAAATAACACCCATAAACTTTGATTTAATTATAAATTGATCCCATCAACTTTCAAAGTATATTTTTTTATTGTTAAACTTTGATAAATTGATAATATAATAAATATTTTCTTTTTTAGTTAAAAAAATTACACTATAATTAAAATTTAGAGAGTCTTAAAGCATATTTAGAAAAGTTTATAAAGTATTTATACACCAAAATTAAATTTGAAGAGGGTTGTTTTCAACTTATGAAGATTGTTTATCAATTTATCAAAATTTAAGTTGTCAAAAACTACACTTTTAATATTCAAGGGGTCAATTTGTACCTAAATCAAAATTTATGAAAATTATTTACATTTTTCCCTAACATTAATGCATGTCACATCAAATAAAACTACCAGCAGATACACGAAGACTGTAAAATGAAAGTAATTTACAAATTCAAACCCTTGAAAACGTACACTTGATAAATCCAAGTCCTTCTTTACATGAACAATACAAACTGAGGCCCTTTCTCGACGATTTTTCCTATAATAAACCTTAATTAATGCTTTTTGCAAACATTTTATGGTGCTATAGTAAAAATATTTTTTATTACAAGCACCGGTTTACATCAACCATAAAAAAGGTTCGGAAAAAATGGAAAATTATAAAAGCATGATTTATTTTAGGGAATTTTGCAAACAAGTGACCTATACTTTTATTTTTAACAACCAATATGTTTTAAAGGTAAGGATTAATGCTAACTAAGAATACCTGTTAACTTTTGATCGATCATAACAAATAATTTAATAAAATAATATTACCAAATAAATATGATTAAATAATATAATAAAAAATTATGAAAATTTAAGAGGAAAATAAAAATACACAGAAAACCAAAAGAAAAACTGAAAAGGAGAAAAGGCCCAACAACACTCTTTAGCAAATAGGCAGCTACCGCTGAGGTTACGTTGGGAAATAAAAAATATCATTGGCCCAATGATGCAACATATGATGATTGTTTTGGCCCAAAAGTACGAAAGCTTATAAAATTGCTATCAGGTGCAACACATGATAATTAATTTAGTTGTAGAATAATTTTTGTCCACTCTCCTGTACATAATGTATAATAGAGCCTACATACAATAAGAATTACGTTTTCTTGTCAATATTTATCTAACACTTTTTCAAAGACTATAAAAGTAATTTAGCGTATTTTAATATACTAGCCTTTTTTTTTTAATAAAATGTGAAATGCATAATAAGCAAAGCTAAAAAAAAAAAAAAAAAGAAGAAAAAATCATTTACCTTGGCTTTTCTTTTTTTTTCCTATTTAAATCTTTCACGTTGCAACCTTAGTTCAAGTTATCTGCCTTTTACTATTTTTATGTTTGAGACTTCTTTTCAAATTTTTAGCTTGAGTCCTCCAAATCTTTAAAAAGGCTCTGTAGGCCCATCATATCTATTGGTGCCACAAGGACCAATATCAGTTCGACAAATATTTATTTTGTTAACTAAGAAAATTCGTGCCAAAAATAAAAAAATAAAATTCAACATAATCGTTGATGGACATCACTAAAGGGGCTCTTTTAGTCGCTTTGAGAAAGGGAAGGATTCAAATATGAAAATTAAAAAGAGAAGGACTAATATAAAAAAATAGCTAAAGGTGGGAGCCTTTTTATATAGTTTTACATTATTGCTTAGAAATTACTTATTTTCTTGTTAAATAAATTTAATAACTCTTAAGAGACACTCACTAGAGTTAATTAGATTTCTATAAAATGAGAAATTCCATATTATTTTTTCTCTTGGAAATTAATATATTCCGTTGAAAACCTAATCAGTTCTTTTATTAAGCTGTCAAATTAAAATATAAATCGAAATTGCAATATAAAACAAGAAAGACCTATAATTTTCTCTTTCTAGTGCTCACTTCATATTATATGATTAGACAAGTTTAACGGTATTGATTGGGACCCCATTCCTTTAATCCCGCATCCGCATCTGTATCTGATAAATTCTATTTCCTCTTGTTTGAATTCTTTGCTGTATCATCTTCCTCGCATATCTGTTCGCATTTAAACAAATCAGATTTTGCTTCACACTAATTGTTGTCTCCTTTACAGCAGCTTCTTCTGTATCTTGACTACTCTCCTCCCATTTCAGAATTTCGTGCTTATCTTAATAAAAACTTTACATTAATGATAGATCTTAACTTCATCATTTTTTACAATTATATACCTAAAATTTTTATTTGTTTAATTATACATCTAACCAAAAATTTAATTATCACCGTTTACACCTTAACTAACTCAAATTCACATTTTTAATTCAATTAATACGATTAACTAATAAAATAGTTATACATGACCTTAGAGGAGTCCCACAACTACTCCTAATTAGTTGTTGACCACTCTTTATAAAAAAAAAGGATCGTTGACCCACTTCAAAAACGTGAATCGTGAGATCCACTAGCAGCTATGGGTGACCACTTAGGCTCAGGGGAGGTGTATGACCATCTTAAGACATTAAGTAGCTACCTCATTACCTAATCATACTAATTAGACATACAATTTAAATTAGAATTAATTAAGATATAGATAATGATAACTAAATTTTTAATTATATATATAATTAGACAAATCAAAATTTTATGTATATAATTACAAAAAAATAACAAAATTAAAATATAAACCGTCACATTACCCCCAAAAACTTTATCACTTTCAAAGTTAACATTTGTAGACTTTATACCTTAGACTTACCATGTTAATGCTCCTAGGACTTAGATATCGCAACCATTTTTGGAGCAACATTAACTATCTTATTCCTTGTTTTAGTTGTGTGATACTTAGAGCAAAGGGCCTATTCATGAATAAAGTGAGTTGCTCTCAAGTTCCTTTCCTTCTCAAGTTTCTTTGCCATGTACTATGGCTCTTTTATTTATCATTAAATTCCTAAATTCTAACCATGTCAAACATATCAAAAGATCTCTTTCTTGGATAGCTTTAAGAATTACAGCTCAACATAGAACTCGTTATAGTTATAAAAATTGATTTAAAAAATCCTCTTAAAGGAGAAAGGTTTTAATGATACTAACACGCCATATGGATCGATAAAAAACATATAAGTATTAATAAAATTTTGACTTATAAAACTATAATTGGTATTTTTTTCAAAAATTACATTCCTTCACTAACATGTTTTAAAATTTTATAAGTACTTATACATCATTCATTGATCCAAATGACATATTAATATAATTGAATCTTTTTTCCTCTTAAAAAAACTCACCGATAAAATGAAGAATTTTTCACTTCATCTTTATTAAGGGTCCTTGACACATACTCTAGCAACAAGGACTTCCTGTACATTGATAGAGCAAAAGAGGGAGAGTTCCTTCTCACTACCAAAGATCTTCTATGTGGGGACGATACTTAGATTTTTTTTTTTTTTTTTTTACAAATGTTTTGTAAAGTAAGGTGAAGAAAATGGGGGAGTTCCTTTTGTACATGAGAGTGGCAAAAACCTTAAAAAATTTATAAGAGACTTATAAAAAAACTCATTGATAAAGTATAAGATCCCTTAAGATATTGAAGTAGCATCTTAAGGAACCCACTTTTAAAGATACTCTAAGGTCATGTTTATTAATGGAAGGCGGTGCTTAAATTGCTAGGTCAATATTCTAAGAAACTCTTCTTTCTAAACAACTCTTCATTTTATCAATGTTTACTTCATTAAAGCTAATTAGTAACTTTTTTTAATATTTTGTATGTCCCATATTCAATGCTAATTTTGAAAGCAATATATAAGATACTTTTTGAAAGTGAGTTACATAGTATAGGAACATATGCTAAGTATCAATGCTTATTTTTGTCCCTTGGTAGAACTAAACACCCCATGATACTTATGTTTTACCAATAGAAGTGGAAAATGTGGCAAAGGAATATGTATATAATACCCTTAAGAAACCCTTCAAGGAAATTATTTTTAATAATGTTCTTCTATTCCTTAAATTTCTCATAAGCATTAGTGTGATCTTCCTTAGGGCATGCTTATAAGTAGGATATTTGAAAAGGTGCTTAGGGTGTTATATTAACATTCTAAACACTTTTCTATTTTAAATACATCTTTACATTTTATTTTAAAAGGGTACTTAACTAAAGTTCGTTAAACATATATTTAAAATTTCTTATTAATTCTTCAAATCTTTTACGTGTCTCATGTTATTATTATTTTTTAAAATAATATATAAAATATAATATTTTTTATTACTATATATTATATTAATAATACTTTATTTATTTTTACTAAATATTTAAGAAAAGAAAAAAAAAAGATTGGAAGTAACAACAAAATTAAGCCAAGAGCAATGTTTAACACAAGTCAAAAGGAAAAGTAGGAGAAAAGGAAAATAGAAAAGCTTAACAATCAGTACCTAATTAGGTATGTAGATACTTCTAAGTATCTTGTAATATACAAGTTAAATGGATACTTGGTATGGAAATTTATGCCAAGTATCCCTAATATATAAACATACTCTTAGAGTATTTTTATTAGTGAGTTCCTTAAAGAGTTTTTTAAAGTGCCATGTTAGCTTAAATAGTATTTCCCATTAAGAAATTTTTTACATTATCAACGAGTTTCTTCAAGATAGTTCCTTATACATTTCTTCTTAAAACTATTCAAGAGAGTTTCCTCAATATGTTTATAATGGTAAAAAAAAGAGAGCCAAAAACTAATGCATGGCAATTGAACTTGAGAAAGGGAAGGAACATTACAGCAACTCACCTTATCATTAGATAAGAGGTCCATGGAATTGGTTCTTATGCTAAGGACCTAGGTAATGTTGCCTGTACAACATCTTTGACGATTGATTGAGAAACTCTCTATTTTATCAATGAGTCTCTTCAAGAAAGTTATTTAACATTTTTTCTTTTTGAAATTTTTCTGCATTTGATATCAGAATTTTACAAGAAAAAATAAATAAATAAATAAGGAACTTAGTTTATGAATTCCTTTATAGAGCAACTCACTTGTGTGCGAATAGCCTTTGATAAAATTATAAGTGGGCTTCATGTAGAGTTGTAAATAAATCGAACTACTCGCGTTTGGTTCGAGATTAATCCATAAATAAGTCAAGTTTAAATTTAAAATAAAACTCGTTTATATAAACAAGTCAAGCTCCAACTCATGTATAAGCTCGCTAGTCGGTTTGGGGGCAAGCTCATTTATGTTTTTAACAAGTCGGCTTCTAAACAAGCTTGTGAGTTGGCTCGCAAAATTAATAAACTTATATATTATATTAAAAATCATATTACATGAAAAAAATATAATATAAGAGTAAGAATAATACGATTAAGAAATATCAAAAAAGCTATATTTGAAAAATTTAAAATTAATTTTGATTTTCAGTTTAAAGCTAAGCCTGGGCTTAAACTTACTTGAGCTTGTTTATCTACCCTAATCTCTCGTTCCCGGCGATAAAAGTGCAGGTAAACACCTCTGGTCGCATCGCATTGAGATCGATGACCGGGATTCTCAATTGGGTTGATGGGGAGTTATTGTTGATAATGAAACAATAAAATAACGTGCTATGCGTTCTTCCCTCTCTTCTCGTCAAAACTTACTACTGCAAAAAGGTAAAGGATTTTGCTTTCAATATTTCAGAGGATAAGAGTGATGGAAACTTGGATGGAGCATTTCAGAATATTAACTGATTTGTTAAGAAATTTAGGGTGTTTTTTCCCCCTTCTTATTACCATATGTCTTTAATTAATTGAGATTTGATGATTTTAGTTATGAATAGATAAGTACGATCTCATTTTTGGAAATAATTAGAAATTTGGAGTGCTTAGTCAGAAATAGGATTAGGTAGAAGAAGGAGATGAAAACAATGATGCAGAATTTTTTTATTTGTTGACAACATTATTCATGTTTTCACGTGTAGTTGACTTCGAGTCATGCGTTGAGGCTCCGATTGGTTGCAATAATGACAGGGATGACAAGGACATTAGCTAAAATGTATACTAGAATAGGACAGATAATAATACCGTGTTTAGTTGGGGGTAAAATGGAATATCTCTTTGTTATCAATGGATATATTTTTATATTTGATTGATAGAATGGTTATTTCATATAATTGTTATTGCTAAAAAATGATGAATCATAATTCTTCTATAAGTTTAAGGGTTAGCTAATTTGATATTTTACGGCACATTTTTATATAGGCCTTAAAATAACTATAATAATAGTGATTAAACGTGTCATAATACTTTTAATTAAGAGATATTTAATAATTTCAAAGTTTTGAAAGTATATCACATAAAATTTACATAATATTGTTAAAATTATCCTAATTTTTTTCTCTTTTCCTTATACCTTTTAAAGATGATGAATAATCACTTATCAATCTAAGTAGATCTCACAATTGACCAACCTACGACCTATCACACAAATGACAACGGATTATCACCTCGGGGCTAAAGGATGACTGACCACTAATTAAGTGGTGGCAAGAAGGAACTGTGTTGTATTATTTTTTTTTTTCTATTTTTTCCGGTTAAACCAATCAGAAGTTTACTTGCATTGAGAGTGAGTAGAATATTTAACAAATTTGATGAAAATCCTTTTCTATAAATATTAGAAAGGGTTGATTCCAAATAGGAAGAAAAAACAATTACAATTCAAATAAAAATGCAATTAAATCTTGAGACTTTCTTTTTTTTTTTTGTAATTTCCCTAAAATAAATGACATAACGAAAATATAGTATCTCTTGAATAGAATATAATAGAATCCTCAATCATCAATGCACCTTTCAATCTAATGATCTAGAGTTTACTAAGATTCTAAAATTAATTATGTTTACTAAAGAAGACTTTCAACTTTCAAGAAAATTAACTTATTGAGAAGTAATTCCACCGATTAGAAAAATATGAAACATATCATTGGTTTGCCTCAGGCACCAAAGATAAAAAAGGAGGTAACTTTTAAGATGATTTAGAAACAGCTCCATCAATGAAAAAAGCGCAAAACTTATTATGGATTCGCCTCTCGCATCAAAGATGAAAAGGGGTGCCATGCATTCGATCAATTGACAACTTCACTTCCCTTTTCCACTTGTTCTCACTAATCAGACACACAATGAAAGAATATTTTTTCCCACTTCTTCCCTTTTTCACCCTTGACTTACTTCATTTTACCACCCTTTCCCTTGTTTCCCTTTTCCCTTCGCTTTACCAAATAAAACGTTCAATGTCATCACCAAGGAAATGGACATGTAGGTTCTCTTCCTAAGTTTGAAGTATCAATTGTCCTTTTCTTTTCCCCACTAGACGGGTGTCGTGTCATGCGATTTTATTTAAACAAATGTTTAAGATTGCTTTGTTGGGGCAAGAAGACAACGACATCAAGATTATCCTTGCTGTCTTTGCTGGTAAGCTGGACCTTGTCGAACTATAAAGCCATGATATTTTACCGAGGAAGGAGCAGGATTAATTACTATTAAATTATAAGGATCTTAATCAAGATTTATTTAAATATTAAAATTAAGTACCACCATCATATTTATTAAATACTTTGAATGGGAATAAGTAATTGGTTCACTCACATTATTTTGCATTTTAGTTTTTATTTTTATCATGGGATAGGCACAATTCAATTTGATTTGATTATTCTTTTAACGTGTCCATTTCAAATCAAGCCAAACCATAAAAATATGGTTCGATTTCTAGTAACTTTAAACCAAAATCTCAGTTTGGCTCATTTTAGTTTGCAAATTAAACCATATATTCTAGTCTAAGAAGTATATTTATATAATATGTAATTTTATATGAAAAGTATTAAATTAATTCAATAATAACAAATATTGATATTATATTAAAGATTTTTTTTTTCAACTATATTACAATATATAGAAAAGGGATTTAAACTTGGTTCATTCTGTTAAAAACTAGTATCTATGTCATTGGATTATAGCGGTCTCTCAAATTAAAGACTGAAAGAAGTGAATATTCATAAGATTAAGAAATTCAAAATGTTTATCAACAACTAATTTTGAGTCAAACATTTACATAATTTATAAATTATTATCATAAAAGTTCAATATATATACATTTCAACAAATGTACATTGAAAATTTTTTTAAGTATTATGTTTCAACATAATTCTTTTAAGTGTTATATTTTAACAAAAAAAATTATAGTTATAAATAAAACATTACTATGCTTTTTATAAGACGGTTTTATTTGATTTTATAGATTAATTCGGTTTATTCTTCTAAACTAATTATAAATTAATAATTTAGTTTAAAATTTTTTAAAATCAAATTATTAAAATAATTATATTTTTAATTTAGTTTGGTTCGTTTTACCAATTTGTTTATATTAATCTCTTTTCTTTTCTTTTTTTTTTTTTTCCTACGCTAGGTGCTAACAACATACTAAAAGTCAACGTCGTAAGAAGTGGCTTGTCTATAATTTTCACATTTCTTGAGCCAAAAGTCTTGACGAGACTGTCATCAAATAATGTTTGGATCAGACGGATAGCACGTGGTCACAGCCGTCAGAGTTGATGCTGATGGAGAGATAATTGTGGTAGGCGGAGTCAAAATATTCCATCTGCGCCAAAGCCCATGTATGCCTACCAAGTTTTGTCAGCATCCACGCTCCGCCAGATACGAATATGACCTTCCACCTTAAGAAAAATTAATATTACGTGTATGACTCTTACGCCATGAAATTAATTAGGACGGAGACATTTCTTTTGTATTGTACTTTGTAGACTGTGTTTGGGAAGAATCGGAAGAATTAAATAGAAATTAAAGTGGAAGGAAGAAATTTAAAGAGGAAAAAATGTGAGAAAAAATATTAATTCTCTTATTTTGATAAGGAATAAATGAAAGTGAAGAGAAAATTACTAATGATATTGTTTTCCAATTTAGAAACGATAGATTTTGGTAAGCTCAAGGAAAATAATTGCCTTCTAAATTTATTCCCTCTTCCTTTCCTTTGTTTACCAAACTAGGGAAAGTGTCTTAATTTTTCAATTTTCTCTCTCCTCCTTATTTCTTCCCTCAGTCCAAACATAGTGGTAAAGTAAAAGTAAAAGTCGAGTATTTAAGTCATGTTTGGTATTGGAAAATAAATTGAAATAAAATCACAATTCAAGATTTCATTTTTATTCCCTTTGTTTGAAAATATATTTTTAAATTGGAATTATAATTCCATAAAATCAATGAATCTAATTTTAGGCTAGAATTTGCTTCCATCTTTAAAAGGGATTAATCATGATTTTATTTTTATTTCATTAATTATGATTAATTAAAATTACTTTTTTAATCTTTAAAAATATTATAACATGTAACAATGAGGGTTATTTTCAATAAATAACATTATTTAAAAATTTAATGCTATTATATTCAATTCCATTCTATGGATATCTCTAAACATAGAACAACACTTTTTATTTTTATTTTTATTTTATTTTATTTCATTCCAAAACATTCAATTTCATTTTTCTATTCATCCATAACAAATATGACATTAGTCTAGTTGACAACAACTAATATACCACTTTGTATTGAAACTATAAAAATCAACTATTGTAGGACCTCAGGCCCAACCACCTATCTACCTCGAGTTCGAATCATCCGTCCTTGAACTCCTCATCTGACCTTATGAATTAAGGATCGTGTGGAGTTAGTGTTATTTGTAATCATGCAATTTAAGGCTCCCTTGAGTTCAGCGATCCAGCAGTTGAAGGTGTTCCAATAGTGGGGGCGGGCTTGGTCGGTGGATTGGGTTTAGATTAGCTCGCGGATTCTATGATTGGTTATAGAAATGTACAAGGTTGCTCAATCATGGGACCTAGTACAATATGACTATTTAAATAGGTAGGAACAGCAATTCTGTAGAATAATAATTCCTCTACAAACATATTAATATATCTTATAAGAGGAAATGATTACTTTATTCTTATCCGACAAAACATGTAATGAAAGATATAAAGAAGTAAAAAATTCAATGCTTGAAGAAGGTTTCCAGTTGGAAAAAAAAAAAAAAGGAGGGTTTCCATATAAGGATTTTGATAGGTTATAACAATATATGATTTCTTTTTTTTAATCAACTATCTTATAATTTGAGAAGAAGAGATTTAAACTTTGGTTCATCCCATTGAAGACTAGTAGTAATGTCATTAAATTATAATAGTTTTTATTATAACCTTATATGATAAAATTTAGGGATAAATACAAAAAAATTCTTAACATTTGATAGTTTTTCAAATTAATCCTTAAACTTTTACTTAGTACATTTTAGTCCTTAAACTTTTTGAATTTTGTCAAATTAATCCTTCTAGTACATCTGTTAGCTTTTTCATCCTTTTTTTGTTACATAGCATTTTGTGATAATTTTTTTTGAAAAAGTACAACCAAGTCAGCATCCACATCAGCAAGTGTACACCCATAGACCAGATGATCCACTCTGTACCAAACTATTCGTAAGGATTTAAAAATCAAGTACCCACCCAAAAACCTTAAATAAAAAAATTCGCATTCTTCCCAAAAACCCTTACCTTAATCACCCTTTCGAGTCTGCAAGGTGAAACCCCACTTCCGAAATCAACATCCCCTCTTTATCTAAACAACAAATCAATGGAAATCAACGTCCCCTCTATACACCAGTAAAAGAATGAGTGGGTCTTCTTTGTCAGGACTTGCTATTAGTGTTTGGGTTTTCAATTGATTCTCCTCCGTGTCGAATCTAAAAAAGAACTAAGGTCATGACTAACGAGGGACTGTTTGGAGGCAAATCTTTATGTGTACTATTCCTTCTCCATCAATTGTGAAGGTTTCATTTGGTTAAGGTTTTGTTTGAACATGGTGTTTCTGTTTATGGACTGTGATTTGGAAATAGATAATCATGAGTGACGTATGTGTGTTTAGTGTTTTTGGACAGGTAAAAGGGCAGGGTCAAATGGTTCCTTAATTTTATGATGATGTGGCTCCACATGTCTTAAAAAAAAAAGTCTTAAAATGCTACGTTAAATACAAATAATGGAAAACATTAGAGGAGTAACAAAAGGATTTGTTTGTCGTGATTTGAAAAGATTTGAAAAGACTAAGAACTAAAATAGATTAAACGAAACATTAAAGATTGAAATATATATACCATCATACTTTAAGGACCTTTTTGTACTTTTTCCTAAAATTTATTTATTTAGATGCAAAAGTTTGAAAAAATATAGGATCTGAGGTTATCATAAAATAAACTATCTTCTGCTTTTGATGACAAGTGATTGTGGCATGTTATTCATGCTAAGGGGAAAGTCATAGTGATCAATAGACATAGCGAACCAAAAATTCCAATCTTCACAATTATTAACAACACGATAGACCAAAACCGAAACACAAATGCAAAACTGAACCGAAGCCGGACCATAAATGTAATTGTTTTCCCATCTCGGTTTGGGAAAAGAAAGGCCACACTATTTTGAGTAAACCAAAGCCAAAGACACTTTGTTAATGGCGTGTTTATTGTGATTTACAACGTCTAAAAGAGTAACACAAGTGCATTTTGAAGAAGTGAATCCATCGGCTATGAGTTGTGTTGACAGAAAACCAAATCTGAGACGAGTTATTCTAATACAAAAAATTTCAACACTGATGAAACTCATTTGTCCATCCAAATGACGCAACGCAGACACTTTCCTTCCAGCAACAACTCGAAAGCTTTGTTGATTTCTTCAAAAGTCACCTCATGTGTGACAAATTTGTCGAGTTCTAACTCCTGATAGAGGGAAAAAAAAAGGGGGGGGATTGAATATTAAGGAATATAAAGATCAATACACTAGAGCAAGAGAACGTGTAAACCGATTTGCAAACTTTCTTGGACTATCATGCTAGATGCGCAACGAATAGATACATCAACGATTAATGAACAATTACCTTGTTCTGATAACGCTTCATAAGAACAGGAATATCAGATTTGGCCTTGATTCCTCCAAATAGAGCTCCTATGAGGCTTTTCCCACTATGAAGGACCTCAAGAGAGCTGAATTTTAGTGTTGCTCCTGGCCGGTCGACTCCTAATACAACTGTCTTTCCCCAGCCCTATAATTGTAGGAGATTGATTATATAGAGCGATCACCTCTCACTTGCACGATAAGGTATTATTTTTCGCACTCCAAATTAATATTACTTGTACCATTTAATGCCGGAAAATTAAAAAATCAGTAATAGTGAAGCATTCCTGCATTATAACATGATATCTGTCTCTTGATCCTATTGGTCGGAGCAGAAGTGGGAATTAATGCAATAAATCATGGTAACTTTAGCAGATCATTACTATGATGTGTTTGTTAAGAAAAAAGTTTTAGCATAATGGTTTTCAGATATTACCTATAAGGAAACACATTGAAATTTTTAAATGCAATGATCAGACTGCCAATATGATACAGAGAACTAGAGACAGACCTTTCTGCAACAAGCATAAGCCTCTTCTACAATGGATGCCATGCCAACACATTCAAAGCAATAATCAGCACCCCCACCTGTCATCTCATTGATTACCTGCTTGTTTACAATGCAAAATTCACTAGAAGAGATTAGATAATGATGTAATTGCTTTGACAACTCTTAAGAGATATCAAAATCCAATGCCAAGTCACATGGAGAAAATAATGCGTAGCACATTAAAGGGTAAGGCCGAAACTTGCCAAACCAAAATTGCATGAGTTTTGGTGAGAAACTCCACATAACTCAAGATGGAAAAATTCGAGATGGTACTGGTATGTGATTTTTATGCCAAAGATTGTAAAAATCAATCTGTACTACTAGGATTAAAGACAACCTAAGAGTTTATGGAAGGGTCTGTCATTGACCCTGTATGGAGGCCTAAATACCCCCCACTTAGCAAGAAAGACTAGAATTCACTACACAAATTCTGACTCCAAAACATGAATGAGTAATACAATAGCAGTCACTTGTCTGGCAAGGTAACAGGCTTTTGTCCCTGTATTTTGGAGGTTCAAATCCTTCCATAAGAGCACGGACATGAATCACAGGATTTGGTTATAGAAAAATAAGCCAATGATTTATTTACTTGATGCACAACGGATAATCTAAAAGCTTCTAGACAAATATGTGGTTTTACATATATATTTTAGCATATGCAATAGCATGAGCATTGTGCATGCAAGTAGCAAGAAGAGACAATTTGATAGCAGCATTAGAAGTTCAAGCCAAATGATATATTGCTTATGGAAAAACATCAGTTTGAGAGTAAAACCTGGCTCACAGACTTGTCACCAGTCTCCTTGGAATTGACAAAGTCAGTCACCCCGAATTTCTTTGCTGCATTGACAAGGAACGAAATGACTCCAAACGCCAAGAAAAGTACACGTAAAATCCACCTTCATCTCAAACATCTTACCAGTCTCATATTTTTGTGGATTCACGTCAACACCTATTATCCTGGTAGCTCCACACATACGTGCACCCTCTGCAACCTGTAGGATCACCAGGTAAGTGTAAGCATCTATAAAAGCCTATAAGCATTACTATCTTCCTTTCTGCTACTCTTTTTTGGTACTGGCAGCAATGTCACAGCATGATGAAACTTGTACAAATGTAGAATTTTCTTACCGCCAATCCAATTGAACCAAGTCCAAATATCGCAACAGTTGATCCTGCTTCCACCTGTGCTGTCTTCCAAGCAGCACCAACCCCTGAAGACCACAAACTTGTCAAAATAACAAAGTTATATCATTTCATTCAGGAAAGACAAGCAAGTTCCAAGTTACATCTTGAACCATTGCCATCATTGCTAGAGCATGTTCTTTCCAAGTTGGCTAAATATGTAAGGAAGTTTCTATATAGATCTCATAAAGCTTAACAAGACATGTATGCAAAGTAAAACATGGTCAAAGAAATATACATAAAATTCATCCTGTTTGTATTTGAGTTTGGAGGCTATCAAGCATTTTGATGCCATCCAGCCATAGGCAATCCCCAAGAAAAAGCTAGAATTACGATTTATATTGTATAGTAGAGAAAAAATGGATGATGAAGTGTAGCACAAATCAGCACCAGCCATGTGAACACCAGTCCAGTCCACTATAACAATGAAAAACCGAAATTGCAATCGATCAAGACACACAGGATACAATCTCCAATTCAACAAAAACATAGGGCCAGAAAGCGTTAAGTCAACAACATTATTTAATTTCAAGATTTATTGCCGTAAGAAGCACAAGTTCAGGCTCAAACCTGTTGTAACCCCACAGCTGATGAGGCATGCTCTGTTTGGAGCAATGCTGGGGTTGATCTTTGTAATATGAGCAACATCTATCACAGTGTACTCACTAAAGCTTGAGACAAAAAGAAAGTGGTAGAGAACTTCTCCTTTGAGGTTAGTAAACCTGCTTGTCTTATGTCTTGGCATATAAGGAGATACATGAAAGGGGAGTTTTGAACATAAGTTGCTCTTCTTTGATTGACAATCTGGACAGTCACCGCAATCCGACATAAATGTTGGGATGACCATATCCCCTACACTTACTTCATGGACATCATCTCCAATGCTCTCTACAATCCTGCAGCAAAATAGACCTCAACATCACAATCCAATGCTTTGAACTGCTTAAAAACCAACCATTTACTTAATCCTCCTACAGAGTAAAAAGTCAAAGCCAGTAACTCATGTGTTGGATTCAGTCTCAGTCCAAAATATATTCAGTAAAGATATGACTCAAAAAAAAAAACAAAAAACAATAATACCTGAGGTCAAACAAGCATAGTCACTAACCAAACATGAATAAAGAAATCACTAACCAAACAGGAAGAAAGAAGGGTAAAAAACTCACCCCACTGCTTCATGACCCAAAATTCTTGGGAAAATTGCCGGAAATTCCTGCCAAAACACACATACACACAAAATCACAAGGAAGTCAACCCCTCTTCAATCTGGCCAAGAGTAGCCTTTAGAGCATCATCTCAGGACTATTGATGATTAGGAGAAAAAAGAAAAACTTCTAATTACACATTTCATAAGATTAAAGGTTGCCAAACAGAAATCTTAACAGACCCAAGCCCAAACTGAAACTAAAAGATAGAGTGATAAAAATACGACACGACACAATTATAAAATATATGACCATATCAAATGTTTCTTTAACAATACAGATTTAATTATGAGAAGAAATCCAAATACAGATAGCCAAAATTCATTTATATTACATTTATGAAGATATCACATGTAAGGACAAGGACAAGATAACTGCTTAAATCATAGTAAGAAATAATGTATCCAACCTTCAATTTCCAAAACGTGATGTCACTATAGCACAGTGAAGTACAAATGATCTTGATTCGAACTTCATGCGACAGAGGAGGTGCCACCATTATTTCCTCCATCACTAGAGGTGTTCCGGCTTCGTGACAGACAGCCGCTGCATATTTAAAAACACAAGAAATTGGCATGGTTACAGCTGAAACCTTATAAAAATAAAAGACGGTACCATGAAAAAGATTAACATGCTCAAAATTATGATACCTTTGCATCGGATTGGCTTTCCGGTGAAGTTTTTTCCTTCCTCCATGGCTTATAAGTAGATATCTCACTCTTTCTGAATTCTTTTCTTTTGTTGAGGAGAGAGTAATGGGCACTGATAAATGTACTAATATGCATGTATATATATTTATTTGCACGTTGAATTTGGAATAAGATATTGGAGGGAGTTGATGACTTGATGCTGACGATTTAGCTATTGAATGCATAAACGAATTCGGAGATCTAGCGTGCCTTTTAGACTTTTCCCTGCTAGGACTAAGGCATGTCGTTGACTCTCCATCTCACCATTTCCGGTTAAAAATTATTAGGTTAGGTGGTTGGACTGTGGACCACTTGTTTGGTTTTTAGTTAAATGTTGCATTTGGTTTACCGTATTTATACACTACCTAGAAATGAATTTGAAATAGAATTGTTATTTTTGACTTTAAAGAGAAGTTTGATTTTGTCTTTTAAGGGGACAAGAAGTTATAATTCTATTCTATTCTTATTAATTATATTAATTTAAAATTATTTATTTAATTTTTAACTAGGTTATGATATTCAATAATTAAGAACAGTTTTAACAAATACTACTATACGTGCATTTCATTTCATTTTGAGGCATTTCTAAACACACATCATTCTAGTGCTTATTGCATTTTGTTCCCATCGATTCCCTTTCAAATAATTCTCATATATTAAGCATGACATAAGGTTTATAAGATTCTTTTAAAGGTTATTTTAAATATTATGTTTATTCCTTTTGCTTATGCCATGTTTAAGCAGGAATGATTCTAAAATGTAATCGTAATTCGAAATTCCATTTCCTTTTTCATGGTTCATTGGAATAGGAGGATTTGAACTTTAAAGAAAGAATTTAATTCCATCTTTGAGGGTAGAATTGCTATTTTCATTTCGTCCTCATTAATTCTAGCACATATTTGTACATATCGTATATAACTATTAATTATATAAAGACATGTGATAATATTAGTAATGAATTTTTATATAATTATTCACTACCACCAAATATATTAAAATCCAATTGATAGTTACATATCATGTGTACAGCATGTACTTATCTATAAAACATTCACTTAGTTCCATTTTATTTTAAATATAGTACCATCAAACAATATTACAAAATAGAATCAACTATTCCGTTTAAATTTTCAAATATAATAATAAATTTCTCATGCTGTTCCCTTTTATTTTATTCCAATACATTAAACGTGAATTTAGGTACTCAATATGACAACCTATCCTGTCCACCATAATAAGCTTCTAACGAGGATTCATTAGTTAAAACGTACTCATGACATACTTCATGCATGTGTAGCATAGAACATATTTTTACATATGTTAAATTACATTCAATCCCGTGGACGAGCTCCAAGACGGTTGGTGTACAAAACACAAAAGAAAAGAGAGACAACGAGACTCGGACAAATTATAACTTAGCTTTTTCACCCATACAGATGATAACGCAGTGCACTGTTTGTTACAAGTACTAGAATCCATCTGGATCCCACTAAGACACATACACACAAACCACCACGTAGCTACCTTGTGTCTCGTTAACTGTATTCAAGTCGCTCTCATAACCTGAATCTATTCTATCCATATCACCAGTCTAGTGCATATGCAAGGAAAACGAGATCTCGGAAAATCTACCAATACCTGTAATCGAACAGCTGTAGAGATTGAGCAATCAAGAGCATATATAGAGCTATGCATGCAAACAGGTTGTCAGACAACTATTCAATGTAATGTATGAGCAAAACATATGTCATCCACACAGCGTTACTTGCTGATGTGAGACTAAGGAAAAATAACCTGTCTTAGTCCCAGTTATAGGATTGATGAAAACTGGAATGGCCATAAGGCTAAGATGTGGAATGTGAGATACTGAAGAAGAAATTATGTGCAACAAATCTCTCATCCATGACAATGGCACCTATTAAGACGGTTTTTTCTTTCTTTCTTTCTTTTTTTTTTTTTTTTGGCCAAAAGCACCTATTTAGACGGTTAAAACAGCAAATTTAATGACAGAGAGATTCTCCTAGATGAAAGAATGGCAAGAACCAGTGTTAATTTACTTAAAAAATTTCATCAGTCTTAATCAAGCCTCTAGTTTGAGGGAAACTTCAATATATCATTTTCACCTTCACCAAGCATTCATTCATGCATCGAAAGGGTGGGGCATCCAATTCCATGCCTCCTTCCCTCAGTTTCTCTATTATTAACATATTATGTGCAGAAGGAAAAATAGATTGCTAGGTATTAAATTCAGTAAGAAATTGAGCTAGATTCTTTAGGTTAAGGGATAAGTCATCCATATACTGGGATGACTTAAGAGATTTAGTATATTGGGTTTGAAATAAGGATCATTAGACCACTCTTTTGTTCCCAACCTTTTTCAAGGAATCTCATGCACTCATAGAAGCATTTCATAAGTATGAACTCAAAAGGAGCCCATGGATAGATGGCCAATCTCGACCATCAACTATCAGTATAATTTGATGGATGTTGTTGATTGTCAAACTCTACAGAAACCAAAGAATTCTCCTCTTTTAGAGAGGATTCAGAAATTCAAAGAAATGATATCATGCTATGAGATTGCTACCACGAAAGATCAAACAAAGCTCAAAATAGAATGATAGGATAATGCTTTGCAACTCATCCACTTATCACACATGTATTCAAACTATTGGGACCGTCAGCTCCTCCTCTCTACCTCTCTTCCTAAGTCATCTCCATGTGCACTGTATATACATCACTGTTGTAGTTTGATTCCTTGATATACATTATGAAAGAAGAATATCATATACAAACCATATTATATGCTATATATTCATATTCAATGGTGATCTATTGTCTTCCATCATCTCATTTATTTCTTAAAAATATAAAATTTTAATTATCTCATCATACTTCCATATCAAAACATTGAATTACCTTCCCAATATTTTAATGTCAATTGGTTAGATTAGAATGCGAAATATTATATTTTCCATTAATCATTTACTTTTACATTTATTATTTTTATTTTCACCAATCAATCGTTTTTAGTTCCTACTTTTATGCTTTCTATTATCAACTTTGAGAAATTATTGCTCATTTAAGTCAACCTAAAAACTTATACACATCTGCATTTTTCAATTTCCATAATAATTAAATGTCAAGTTTATCTCCATTCATCATCTCTCATTTGTTCTCTGGCGCATCATGCAAAATGGACCACCATCAAAGGATAAATTAATCAAAAGAGGGATGATGGTGGATCGAAACTGTGTTTTTTGTAGAAGTGATGTCGAAAGTATGCAACATTTATTTGCATCCTGTGCAGTGATTAAACGGATGTGGATCCAATTTGGCAGGAGCGAATTTCCCGTGGTAACCGCCGTGAATGCTTCATTGAGTGGGTCAGAAGGAATTCTTTTGTACGCTAAATTCCCTGGACAAACAGGGTATGTCCAAGAGAAACAATCTTTTTATTTGATTTGAGGGGAATATGGAGAGAGAAATGAGCGCATCTTTAGGTCGACAAATGGTAATAATGACTGGGTTTGCGTAGTTCGCAACAACAGCTCATGAATGGTGGGCAACTATCAGGAAAAAGAAAAATGTGGACCGACAAGCAACCTTCTGTCACTACTGGTCGACCCCACCCACAGGTTGGTTAAAAATAAATACGGATGCAGCAGTAGATTGGAAGGGACAAAGAGCTTCTATTGCAGCAATTTGCAGAACCATGAAGGTAAAGTACTTGGTGGATTTTGGAAGAAATTATGTGGAATCACACCACTTGAGGTTGAGCTAGGTGTGACTGTGCATGCACTTCAGTTAGTTAAGGACAACGAATGGAAAGACATTATAATTGAATCTGATAGCTCTATGGCTATAGACCTTATCGAGAAACGCCGTAGTCAAAATGAATCAAGATCAACTTTTATCAGCCAATGTAATTTATTATTATAACACTTCCCGAATGTGCACTTTTGCAGCATCGCCCGTGAAACAAATGTGGTTGCTGATATGCTGGCAAAGGAAGGACTGCGATCTGGCTCAAATCATGTTTTTCTTTCTGATGTTCCTTTGTTTATCGTTAATTATATTATGTCGGATTCTGTCGACGAACTGAATGGGTTGGAGTCAAGGAGGTAGGACAATTTGCATTACCCTCCTTGATATTCGTTGTTGTTGTTTCTGGTTGTAACTCTTCTAGCTTTTTCTTAATATATTTGCTTTACCCAAAAAAAAAATCCATCATGATGAAGTGTTAATTCCTATCTGGCTTAGTTATCTCCCAATTGTTCTTCATTCTTTCTTGCATACTTTTATTAACATTTTAATTTTCACAAGTTATTGCTCCTTTAGTTTCTCCTAAAACATATAAATATTGACATTTTTAAATTTCCATAATAATAAAATATTAATTTCTATCTCCATCAATCATCTTCCGTGTTAATTAATTTTCATAAATTAAACTTTCCATAAAATAAAAAGTCATCCAAATTCCAAGTCTTTCTATTACCATTTATCTATTATATTAAAGCAAATTAGTCATGTTTTAGTGTCTTTAGTGTATTTCATAATTTTTCAATATTGAATATACAACATTACTCTTTGCGTTGATGTTAAATAAATTATTTAACTATAGTCCACAATTTTAAATCATTACCCTAATAGGTTGTATTATAAGGGTTATATGGTTAAATATTATTAAATCTTTTTTAAAAATCGGAAATCAAAACCCTTCCTTCTCCTCCCATGTTATTTTAGGAATGGAAACTCAACATGCATATTTTAAAGAGAGAGAAGATTAAAAGCAAAAAAAAAAAAAATTAAAAAAGCTTCTTCTTCTCAAACAATTTCTTCCTTCACCCAAAAAATCTCTACCGTTTCATTTCAATTTGTTCTTTAATCTTTCCTTTTTCCTTTTATCATTCATCTTCTATTGCATGTGAATGTGATAACTTTTTTATTATTTCATTACACTTTGTAATAATCTTTAAGTAAAACACTAAAGGGCCGCTTTGAATCTTTGGTTCAACTCCAATAAATCACCAATCAGTACAATTGTTTGCTTTTAATTATTGGTAACATCTCCATTTGTTGTCCTATAACCTAATAATATGAATGTTAGTCTTTTAGTCGAGTTAACTAAGTTTAAGTTTCCCTTCTCAATTATAATCACTAAAAAAAATATTCTTATTTGTTTACTAATGGTAGGTGTAGTATTTTTATTCCCTCTTTATATCGTCATCTATCATTCATGAATTTAATAAATTTTTCTTGTAGGAAAGGGCGGTGTACGAATCTTGGCAAGAAAATTACAAGTTGAATTAGTCACCTTCATTTTTACAAAACTAGGATAAAGCTTAATGGGACTCTACGTGAAGATATCATTCTTGGAAACGGATATTCTCTTTTCATCCTACCAAAATTCATTTTAACTCTATATATTTTCTCGAACTCAAGATTTTGTTATTAGGAACTTTAGTGATTTTTTTTCTTTTTGTTGATTTGAAACTAGGATTAGGTTATAGAGAACTTTATTTACTTTTAGTTTAATTTGAAATTTCTCCTTCATAAGGTTAACACTTTAACCTTTAACCTTATTTTTTCTATTTTATTTTTTTTGTCCATAATTTGTTACTTCATCAAATTATCGTTTTTTATTACTGAATAGTTCATATAAATCAAACTAATATAATACATATCACTGTTATCATTGTATTAGGTCCTTTTTGCACCTTATATTTTGATGGTACAGCCACTTAAGTTATCCTTCAGAGAGGAATAACATAAAGGTTTGCCTAGTTTCTTTTGAACTTTTGTGGATTACTCCTAAGATGGCACAGATCGAGTTGAAAATTTTGTTTATCGAAATAGGTTTGACTACAGTAATAGTGTTAAATTTCAGCGGTCATAAATGAGAAGATGCTTTATGATATGCTCTTTTTTCCCATTATTACTTTAAGATTCTAAAATTTTGCTAAATATCTCTTTCTTTCTTTCTATATATATAGCGATAAAATTTTATAGTGCTAGATTTTTTATTCTTCTATTACTTAATTTATAGGTTTTTCTTTTAATTTCTTTGCCTTTTGGATGCTTTAGGAAGTAACATCTTGACTTTTAAAATCATATTATTTTTATGGAAGATTTATATTGTAGTTTGGATTTATAACATATTGACCATGTACATCAAAGGGAAAAGAAAAGGAGTTGTTGATGGTGATTTTGAGCCTAGCTTGTTATTGGCTTCTTAAGGCCTACAAAATAGCAAGTGCTATTAGAATGTGTCGGAGATTCGGTGCTTAAGTCTCCAATAAGTGTAGTAGTGAGTGTATGTAAATCACCTCTAAACTCCTTTTCAAGTACTTGGATGAGACTATTTATAGTTGTGGTATGGTGGAGTCTGATCCAATGTAGACCCTAACATGATTGCCTAATGATGAGCTTGTTTGCATCCTACCCACATGTCATACTATCACATTAGAGAGTGAAGTGTAGAACAATGAAGGGGTGTATGGTTGTGTGTTGTGTGTGGCTTCATACAGAACGATAAAGGGTGAGTGAAAGAGACAGATCTATTATACTTATACTTGGGTATGTATCATATGTGGCTATATGTAGTCATTAGAGAAGAAGGTATAAGACAACTTTTGTATGATCTATCGTGTGTGGCTATGTGTAGAAATTATCAAGTAGTTATGTGTGGCCACTAAAGAAAAAGGTAGAGGAATAACTTGGTGGTCCCGCATGGTCTGTTGTGTGTGGTAGTGTGAAAGTTGTCAAATGGTTATGTGTAATGGCTTGTATGGTCTATCATGTGTGGTCACCAAAGAAGAGGGCAACCATGATCATTTTCCTTTGGAATTGCAATTTATAGCTTCAACCAATGAATCCTATTAATAGGCATGGAACTAAGCTCTAGGCCCAATTCAACCTCGAACAAGTAGGTAAGCTCTAGCAACTGAACTTTGAGGATGGGGTTGACTAGCATAGGCCAGGGGTAGTACTCGATGACCCTGCATTATTAAACCAAAGCCCATCACCTTGGCTAATTGAGGTCAACTCAATCTCTGAAACAATGCAAGGAGCTTCATTGAAGGAACTACATGACAAAATCCCTTAATAGCTCATCATGATCTGTTTGTCCAAAAAGGTGTTTACCTAATTGAGCTCATCAACCTATATGCAACTTTCCTAATCTATTAAGTTCCAATTTCTTAATTGGAACAATCTATATTAAGCATAGCTTATCAAAAACTTTCCTAAACAATTATCCATCCCATTATCTATAAAAAGGGAGGAAACCCTTAAATGAAAGGTAAGTCCTCTAGATTTCCTATACTCTATTCTCACATATTGACTTAAATGTCTAAGTATCCATGTCAGAGTCCCTTCCGACATTGTTATTATAAGCTTTGTTGCCCATGAATTGAAGCCTAGTCGCCTAATGCTCAAGTTTTAAGAGATCAAGCCTAATTGCAAACCTATAGAAAAATCAACACTCAGCAAATCCTAATTCATAGTTTTTAAGAATTAGGATTCTTTGATAATTACAATTTGAGGATGTGAACATGGTAATAAGGGCTTAATAAGGAATGGAGGGTAAGGGTGGGGCAAAATGAATAGGCTACAAATATATCAAGGCTTGATGGAGCCTACTGGGTATGGGAATAGTAGGCTACTGGGTATGGGAGTAGTAGGGTGCTTGAAGGTCAAGCACCCTCCTTATTGTCTCATGTATAATGACTCCAAGGGCCCTATCGGCCTTGGGACGTTTTGCTAAGGGTAGTGTACTTAAGGATCAAGCACCTTCTTTGATTGTCTCTAACGTTTCTCTTGGTTTGCTAGGCTTTGGCCACATTGTGAGGCCCTATGGTTTATTTTGGGTATTGAGACCTTAACTAAATTCCAAACATAACAGGAGCTAATTAATTGAATAATCATTTTCTTAGTCTTATAACATTAATAAATCATTTATCCTTGCTTTATCACTTATAAATTTTCCTTAAATTTAGAAATAGTTGCTACTTAGACTTCCTTGCCTTTCGAAAATTAATTATTTTCTCTAAGTTTCTATCTCTAGAGTCTGCAAGGACCTCCAACATTGTTAAATGAAACAAATTACACAGACATAACAGACATTAACACATAGCTACTGTATATTTTAGCTTGAAAAGCAGTTGGAAATCTCTCTCATTAAACAATTCATGGCAATCCCATCTTATACTTTATAGATTTAAATCCTTCATATACTTCGTCACATCAGGATTTCGCATCTCAACCGTCTTATGTTTACTGCCGGCACTCGCTCCTTCTATTCCAAAATAAAATCATGTGTTATGACGTACTTCTTACATCACCAATACTATCAAAGGGAAACACGAGACAGCGGTTTTGATATATATATATACACACATGCACTAGCAGGTAATGCGTCTACCATGTATGTGTAGAATAAAATCTACACTAATTAATATTTGTTATAAGAAATGAAAAAATATTAAATATAAATTGATGATAATATTTAAATAATATAAATAACAATAAAGAGAAATAAATGGTGAGTGTGTATCTTATTGTCAAATATTATTGAATATAAAAAAATAAATAAAGACACCAAAAATGTGTTGTCGGCTTTAATTATAGATGGGACATGTTTGGCGTCTTTAAGATTTTTTTATTATAATTCAATATTATATTTGACAAAAAGAAACATATTAACCCATTGTTTCTCCTTGCTATGCCATATTTATGCCACTAGAATTTTTCGATAAACAATTAGAATGTTGTCCTACCTTAAAATTTTCGTTTTCTTATATATCCTTAGCAGTAATACTTGATTTTGTAGTTATATTGTTTAGTCATACGTGAGATTGCCCTTATTCACAAATAAAAAGAAGGGGAAAAAAAGTGAAAATGAAAAATAAAAGAATGTTATTGTAACTTCAAAATTTACACCATACATTTATTATTTTAAGACAATGATATGTGTTTCATATATTTTATCTCTAAAAGATAAAAGATAAAAGATACTTTTACATTTAGCTCATCATGATATAGTATAGAGGATATTTGTAGTTGTTTTTAGGAGTGAATATATAGCCTTATTATAAAGTATACTTAACCTTCTTTTACTCAACTAAATAGGTTTTATGTAAATATCAATACTTACAGGATATGTTTCATATAGTAATTTCTCAAAACATGCTTCTATAAAGTAAAGTATAAATATAATGACTTCATTCCCTATATCCACCCTAAAACCTATAAGTATACATGGTATAGATTTTAAGATACTATTTATCCACATTGTAAGAATCTTTAAATGATATTAATAAATAATACTACTTTTTTTTTGTAAGAAACTTTATGAAAAAGAAAAAGAAAGAGTTCAAACACATAAAATAGAACACTAAACCAAGAGATGCTTCTCTCATATATCTCCGAGTTTCAAACGACGTCTCTCTCTTTACTCTGTATGTTTTATTTTCTTCTTTTCTATTTGCTAAGTGCTAGTAATGTTGTGAAAAGAAAAGAGGATATTTGTAAATATACATTTAAAACAATTAATGAAGTGTGCTTCGTGGGTTGGACCGCATGAGCTTTGTGGGCCTGCAGTGGTTTTTCCTCCTTCTCCTGAAGTGGCTGAATGTATGGCCCTGTTACTTGCGTTGAATACTGTTAAGTCTTTCGGCGATGCATATTTTTCGGTGCTTCTTGACTGTCAAAGTTTAGTGCGGGCTCTCCATGGTTCAACTCAAGCTTTACACTGGGGTTCAAAGTCTTTTTTCATGCAGGTTCTTGATGCTTCTCATAGGATAGATCAGTTATTGTTATATTTTTACTTCATCCATCGTTCGACGAATAAAGTTATAGATTAGGTAGCTTTCATGATACAGAGAGAAATGTATTCCAACGATTGATGGTTAAATCTCCCGTTCACTCTCCGAAAGCTATTTTTTAATAATGTTATATCTCTGTCTTTTGTTGTTTTATCTTCCAATGATTGTATTAGTGGAGATACTAGTTGGTTTGGAATGAATTTCTCATTCCTTTTTCTAAAAAAAAATTATTAATGAAGTGTAAAAAAGAAATCTTTTGACTAAAAAAGAAAATGTAACTAGAAATTACTATTTAAAACTATACGTGGAGTTGAAATTTATGAGAAGAAAAGAAAAGAAGTACATTGTAAGTTTTATAAAATATAGGTTCCAAAATTATTTTAAGTACTATAAGATAAGTTTTAATTCCAAAATTTAAAAATCGATACTTATAAAATAGAATATGAGTAAAATCTCATATTTTATTCA
This sequence comes from Lumnitzera littorea, assembly GCA_024138015.1. Lineage (NCBI taxonomy): Eukaryota > Viridiplantae > Streptophyta > Magnoliopsida > Myrtales > Combretaceae > Lumnitzera > Lumnitzera littorea. Next base: position 17,701,329 of record JAMXBB010000012.1, read on the forward strand.
TCCCATACCTATTCACCTCTAATTATTTCCTCATATTCATCTCAAATATAGTTATTTATATATTATAGGAATAGAGAGCATATAGATACTATTACTATCATTATATTATAATTTTCAAGTGAATTAATCCTTTTTGGTGATCCAACTATTTTACCCTCTTCTCGTCGTTCTCTTGCTTCTATGATGATAAAAGTACCATAATAAGAGTTCACCTTTCTCGGTTGGCTATTCCGATTGATTATCAAAGTGCATATCAATTCCTTTGACGAAGAAGATACTGTCCCATATCGTGTTGCATATTTTATTACTTTTTAATGTTACAAAATTTAAACAAACGTATTTTTATTTTTCAGATTAGAGAACTACACCTTTATTAATGCATGCATAAGATTCTAACATTTATAATATCATTTTTTATTTTATGATTTGCTATGTACGTGTAATAATTTAAGATTTGTAAACTAAGTTTTTAAACACACATAGTCAACAGAAAATGATAATTTATTTAAAATGTATTTGGTTACATGTTTAGTTGCAAATCAGACTATATACATTTTCTTTAATATTTTATATCTAATCCACCATATATAGGTTTCTTAATTTAAACTCTTTCAACCTTATATGAATATTTAACTTTATGTGTTTTTTTTTTTTTTTCCTTATTGTATTGCCTTTTCAACTTAACATTTTCAACTATATTTTTTTAAGCACATGCATAAAGGGCACGTGATCTAAGTCAATGACAAATTTGGTGTCTTTATTATTTTTTATTATTCAAATAATATTTGGTAATAAGATATATATTCACCATTTATTTATCTTTCCCATTATATATTTTATTTAAATATGATCATTAGTTTTACCTTTAATTTTTCTTTTTCATTTCTTATAATAAGTATTAAGTAGTCTAAAGTACAATTTTTTGCAACTTAAGTGTGTCACCTGCTAGTATTCTATAATTAAAGCTAAATGGCAAATGACTCATATTCAATGTCTTTGTTATTTGTTATTTAGCAATAAAATATAAACCTTTATTTTTCTTTCATATAATCTATATTATTTAAATATTTGATCAATATTAGATACATTTTGTTAATTTTAATACTTTTTTTTTGTGTTGTGCTTTAAATTTTGTTAAAATAGTTAGACGTAATATGAATTATCTTAACCATCCTACTGAGATTAATCATGAAATTCTTAGTCATGCTAATGACTTATATGGTAATCATTTGTCACCTCCTCCTTGCATAATGTATTAAGACAAAGGATCTAGTGTACCCGATACACAATATGATGAATATAATAAGGGAACAATAGTAATAGTTAATGTTGAATGCAGAGCAAAGAGTAAAGGTTCCTCTAATGGCTCTAGTTGTTGGTAATAATAGACAAGATGCTATGGCAAGTCTTATTGGTTTCATTTGCAAGGTTAAGCCTTTTGTTGTTGTATCCATAAATCCACTTAAGGTTGAAGGGTGGGTGGAAGAGATTGGAAAGCCTAATTGCCTATGAAGTACCAAAAAAGAAGAAGATAAGTTATGTTGTATATTTGCTTAAGGGTGTTACTTCTGATTAGTAGAAGTCTACTAATAGGTCATTTGACCGTAACATCACTTAAGATGTATTTCATGATGTTTTCTTTAAGAAAATTCTTTCTTGTTAGCCTCAGGTAGCATATGATCATAGATTTCTTTAATCTTGCAAAGGGTAGTAAGAGTATTGAGGAGTATCAAGCAAAGCATAATAAGCTACTCAAGTTTGCACCCAAGGCTTTTAGAAATAATGAATCCAAAATACAAAAGTTCATGACAAATTTAGATCCTAAACTTTAGCATAATGTTAGATCCTTTGAGTTAGGCAACTATTCAATAGTAGTAAATAAGACGAAGTAATTGAAGTAAGGAAAGAAATACATTTAAGATTTTGATGTTGCAATACCACAGGCCAAAAATAGTGAATAAACCAAGTGAATTAACATAAATGAACTTGTTAACCACTTCACCCAAAAGTTGCAATCTTATGTTGATAAGGTATTTACCACCATAACCTTATAAACTAGAGTAAGGATATGGGTACGGGTATGGGTACCGATGCAAAGGTCATGTGCATACCGCATGTTAAGTCATGCTACATATGACTAAGGAAGGAACTTGAATTGCATATATAGAATGATCAAGTGAGGTAAGATAGGGAAGAAGAATAGACGATCTCAATAAAGTTTTAACACTCGTGGTGATAGGTGAAGGAATCAAGAGGCATCAAACTCTATAATTGATGAACGGGGTGGTGTTCTTGTAATATTAAAGTGTTTGATCTTTCAAGATAGAATTCTAATAAAAGAACGCTATATGTATCAAGATCTCTCTTATCCAAATGAGGTAGGGAAAGAGATATTTATAGGAGTTGGCTATTGATCTCATTTGTAGAATCGTGATATTGATTAATAGTTATGATTAATCCCTTCCTTAAATGGACCTTAAGTGAGTTTCTTTTGTGAGCTTGTGAGCTTAGGCCTAATAAGATCTTATTCTTAGTATGACCTAATATTGAGAAAGGTTAGATCTACCGAGCCTTACTTTAAGCCTACAATGACAAACTCTCTTGACCAAAGTCTTCTAGACAAAATTGAAGAGGTTTAGGCTTCGAATAAGCTTTCTAGATTACTCAAGCACATTTGTTAAATTCATTTGAGAATTTTCTTAATGCATGAGTTTGTAGTACCTTTTAATCGTATGTCCTGCCTTGATTAAATTGAGTTGTATGTTGCTCCTAAGACAATAAAATAAATCTTCTATAAGTTATCTCTTTACGAGCTAATTTGTCTCTTCTATTTAATCCACATGAATTATTTGTTCTATTGAGTCAAACTTTATGCATTAACTCCACATTAGCAATCTTATTGAGCTGACCTTCATGCGCCAAGATTGCCTTGATTTTTTTCTTATATAGGAAAATCGTTCTCGTAAGATCCTCATGACACATAATTGTTTAATGCCTTGAACTTTGGTTGCATTATTTATATGGTAATCGAACACAGTATTTTGGGAACTCAATTTTGAAAGTGAATTTTTTGGGAGGTTTGTAATGGGCGTAGAGAGCAAAGGGCGATAAGCTTAAACCTAAAGCTACGCCGACGATATGAACCAATTGTGATTTTTTTATATTTTTGGGCATGAGGTCCTTCATTTGCCTTATATGTATCTATTCCTTTACTGAGTGGGTGTATGAGCATCCTTAAGTCATCGACTTATAACTCAATAAATAAGTTTGAATAAGCCCACAACTACTTAGAGAATAAGTTATAATACAGTCCAAACCCAATAGCCACTTACCCATCTGCAAAATTCACCATCTAGAAAACTTAGTGTCAACTATTCAATTCCTCTATAATTTACAGTCAATCATGCACCACACACGCTCCAAATGATGGCCTGCAATCTTCGAACACCTCTGCATTGACACGCATGCAATTCTAACGACAACGAAGTCACGACAAGCTTCATCAAAACACAGCATTGTCACAATCTCCTCTCTTGCTCTACGCTCCTGCGATTTTCGAAGAAAGCACAGGGCACTAACAACATTGCACACACGTGATGGCGCCACTGCTGCAAGTTATTGTACAAATGCCGAGCACGCCTACCGCTCCGAGCATCACACACGTAGGCAACACCCAACCATAACTCTTACCATTTCGACTCGTACACCAGTCGTCACTACTCACCACGACCCAAGTTAGGATTTCCTCTCCAAAATAATAGTATGTGTAGTAACTTAGAAGGATAGACGCCTAGAATCAGCTAAACAAAGTTTTCTCTAGTTGTATTGTCTCCTTTCGGAGTTGGTCTGAATATGCTCCATCGGATTTAATATGGTGACAATTGTAGTGGCTATCTACCATTTAATTGGAATATTCTTCTTAGATCTGAATATGCTTCATTGGAATATGCTCAATAGGTCATTTGAGCTGCTTCTTCAAATCTTGGTTGTCCTTGGTGCTCGGAGTTCCGCATAATAGCTCAGGCTTGCTTGGGCTTAGTTTTTTTTTTTTTTTTTTGTTTAGCTACTGGTATCGATTGGAGTGGAATGTGTAGAGCTTGACTTAGTCATGTTATAAAATGCCCAACTAGTGATGCTCTCAAGAGTGGCTCGGCATGGTGCTTTATTGGTGTTTGGTGGCTCGGACAAGTGTTCTACCGCTTTCCCATTTGTATCTACTTCCGATTAATACGAGGGTTTCGCACCCTGAGACAACTTAGGTAGACCTTCCCGTTCTTCATCTTTGGTGATTAAACAATTAGTAGACAAAACAAATCCAATTCTGGTTTCTCTATTAAATCTTTGACAGATTCAAGACACCATGGCTATTCTCAAACATCAAAAAACAGTTCACGCTTTTTGATGAAAGAAATCCTACAATGACAATCCATGCTTGTATGCTCGCCATAGCAATTCAACAAGAAGTTAAGAGTAGCATCCAACTCTTCTTATGTTAGATGTGCACTATATTTCTTTTAGTATTACCTTGTGTGTGTAGGCTACAGTCAATATTATTGCGAGCCACTCTGCTTGGCTTTGGTTGCTCGAACTATTGGAGATGATGTTGGCCCTCTTGTGATGCTATTCATTAAGGAAAATATTACAACACCCGATTGGAGGCGAAGAAAGGTAGCTACTTGTGCTTTTGGTTCTCTTTTCAGTTCCTAATAGCTGCATTGTGTAGGTTTACACCTTTTAGATAAATCGATGAACCTATACGGGGTCTGGTTAGCAACAACAGGCCTTATTATTTGGCTATCTTGAAATTGCTTGGTGACATTAGTAACTGAATTTTTTTTTTTCTTAAATCTGGCCATAGACTTTATTTGATTTACTTTCCTCAATTCTTGAACAAATAATATAGGCATGAAAACGATATTGTGCATAAGACTCGATACAACTTGAAGACCCATCTAGTTTGAGAATACTCTTTGATACCATTGTGTTGATACTTTCTTGTCCACCTTGTAATCATTTATTTTTTATTGATTAGAGTTGCTATTTTATTGCTCCTCTTGGACTAAATGCAATGGGAAGTGAAGTGTGCCTTCTCTTGTGCTTTGATCTCTTTTCAAAAATTTTTTTTATCTCTCATGCTAACATCTTCAAACTTGTTACAGGTTACTTATGATGGATGTGAAGACCCTATGGTTATTAATTGATGTGCTGAAAATTCTCTTTATGCAACTTCTTTATGAACCTATTATTGCTTCTTCCGGTAATGAATTGATTTTGTGCTCCGGTTATTGTTGGTGCGACCCATCACTTCATAGCCTTTCTTTTTCTTGACTTCAATATTTCAATAGCCACTTATTTGCTTTATATAAAACGTTGGGAATCTTGTGTGTAGCCTAAATTCATGCATTTTTCTTTGGCTCTAATCTTCCTTCTCTATGTTATGAATAATGGGACGGTTTATGTTACTCAATACTTTTATGCTCATAGCTTTTGCATTTATGCCTTTATGTGTGCCTTTATGTCATTGATTCTCGCATCCTTTCCCCCTACTTTTTCTAAATGTGAAACTGATATTTCCTCATTGTCCATCTTTTCTAGATAGCATGATCAATATTTGGGAGTTCATAATCATATTTTGAGTGGCCACTATATCAAACTTGCCATAGTCAACAAATCAACATGGTTTAAAGAGGGTACTTTATTGCCCAGACCGCGTTTGTTTGCAAACTAAGGATCAAAAGTCTGTGATCGTAACTTGAGGACCACATCTTGAACTAGCCACATTTAACAAATTGGTACGGTTTAAAAAGTATAGATTATTTACCACTCAAACCGTGACTATTTGCTAACTAAAGGTCAAAAGTATACAATTGTAACTTGAGGATCACATCTCAAACTTACACTAATTAGCAAATTGATACGGTTCAAAGAGAGTAAACGCTTTGCTGCCTAAACCATAACTATTTACAACTGAGGACCAAAGGTTATCGATCTCCGCCAGTAAGCACTAAAGAAGTAAAGAGAAATGGCGAGATCAATTATAGGTATCATGCTTGGGTCATGTGTAACATCCTTTTGTGATTTTGATAAAGTCAATTGCAATTTGTAATGTAAATTTAAACATGAGTCTTAAGACGTAAGTATATGTGTATACGAGCACATGAGAATCGAACATAAGCTATGCGTGAGCTACGCATAAGCTGAACACACATAATCTAACCATGAGTCTTGAGAAGTGAGCATATGAGAGTTCAATGTAAGCCTTATAATGAGCACATAAGAGTTAAATGTTTGAATACAATGTGAGCCTTAAATACATGAAATGAACATGACCTTTTCAACATAAGCACCTGTACAATGAGCATGTGAAATAAACCCGATCCCCTTTAACATAAGTAGTTGTGAGCTAAACATATGGAATGGACTTGAGAACTTCATGTGAACATAACATATAAATTGAACTTAAACCCTAAACATAAGCACAATCTATGACTTAAGCACACATAAGCCAACTATAGGCCTTGCGCATAAACACATAAGAGTTGAACATTTGAATTAAGTCTTTGACACTAACACTTGTGAACTTTCGATATGAGTACATGTAAGTTGAGCATGTAAATTGAATATAGCACCTTTGATATGTAAGTCGAATATGAGCCCTAACACATGAATCTTAAGTATGAGTGAACATAAGAGCTACACTTGGGCATTGAACATGAGAGTAAACATGAGTCTTGAACATTAGAGCTAAACATGAGTAAGCATGAATTGTGATCATAAGCCTTGATCATGGGTTATTATGAGAATCAAGCATGAGCCTTAACCATGGGTCTTAAACGTGAGTGAATATGAGCCTTAAGCATGAGCGCATAGGAGTTGAGCATGAGTCCACAAGCTGAGCACACATAAACTAGACATAAGCCTTACGCATGAACACATGAGAGTCAAACACTTAAATTCAAAATAATCTGTTTGACACCTATGAAATGATCAAGTGAGGTAGGGTAGAAAGGAAGAGTAAGTGATATCAATAAGGCTTTAACACTTATGGTAACAAGTAAAAAAGCCAAGAGGCATCAAACTCTATCGTTGATGAAGAATAAGGTTTTACAAAAAATAGGAAATTCCATTCTTCTCTCCTTTTTTCTAATAGATAAAAAATGAAATAAATAGAAAAATATTCAAATTGTATTTCTTGCTTTGCATCGTGAAAGCTATTATGAAATTTTCTATTCATTTCAAGGTAAAGGAAATATATAGTGGTCTTTTAATAGTACCATAACCTTCCACAATCCATATGAAATACATAAATATGGAGTATCACAATCTCTTCCCTTCAAATACGCAACGTCCTCGTTGCAACGCCTTGTAATTATGCTCAGTTCTTCTCTCTTTTCAATCTATGATTTGAATGACCCATTACTTATAGGTAATCATGGAAACATACTAAGAGTCACCATTTAGATGACACTCATTACCCTCCTCGGAGCTCTTCTCTTAATTGGAGTTAAACCTAAATCGTCCACCTAATGGTAAAGAGTCAGCTTTGATACTATTTGTAACTCCCCAAATCAAAAGTAGTGAATAAATCAAGTTAACAAACAAAAATGAATGCATTAACTATTTAGCCAAAAAGTTATAACTTTATGTTAACAAAGTATTCATTCGTATGATCTTATAAGATAGAACCATAATCTCTTACAATTCGCATGAGATATTTAACCATGGGATATCATAGATGTCTACAAAGCCCAAATGCCAGGCAAGAAGCCTATAACTTGTAGTGTATCATTTTAGAGTAAGAGTAAGAGTAAGAAACCAATGATGGTTAAGTAGCATAACCATTGGTGCTTAGTAAGATACATCTCCCTATTGCTTATTTGTAAAGTGTTTGAGGCCACATAAGAGAGATGAATGTTAATTGACTCCATGTGCTTATGGAAAGGTGGACCACAAGAATTTTGAGTGTCTCTACTCTTTAACTTAACTTTTGTCTTTTTTGTAACATGCATCACATGAATAACACATATTATATAATACCAGCTCTATATGTAAATATACCTGATTGTATCTAAATGTAACTATAGATAATATATTAATTATATTAGCACTTTGTCTCAATGTTAAATGTTTAATGAAATGTCCCTCTTTAATTAATTCTCCTTCATGTTATTCTACGTGAAGTTCCTATTAGCAATGTAATAGGTATAGCTAAAAAGGAAAAGGAAAAAGTAAACATTTAATCCTTAATGTTTAATTATTTTCCTATATTGGTCATCGACTTTTTTTCTTTTTTTATATCCGTCTCATTCTGTATTTCTTTATTATTGATTCATTGTAATTAGTTAAATAAATTAATTATCTTAAATATATTTAAGGATTAATATCGTATTTGGTACCTAAACTTTACCAAATTATTCAATTTAGTACCTCAACTTTGAAATGTTGAATTTACTATCTAGTTACACTTTTCGTGATCATTTATATTATCCAACATAACTTCGTAAGTTTCTGTTTGCTAACATGGATGGAATATGATATGTGACATTTACTGACATGGCATTAAATACCATGTGACGCTACTACGAATTAATATGTGTCTTTACACATGACACTTGTTGACGTAGCAAGAATAGTTACGTAGCAACAACTCTAATCGCTATGTAGTGCCACATGTCAATTAACGCTATATGGTTACACCTTTTTTTTTTAAGTAAAAAAATATTTTTTTTATTCAAACTAAGAAAAGAGTTAGACAAAGCACATGACATGCACATGAGCACAATTCTTCAAACACCACTTAAGATAACCTCTATATATACAAAACCCTTTCTCTACAAATATTTTATATGAGACTTATGAAAGAGGGATAAAGGTTTTGAAGTGCAACTTGCAATTTTTTGCAAAAAAAGTATCAATTTTAACTCGATTTTTCTCACATAATTTGACTTTCAATTTAAAAAAAAATTACTTAATCTTAATCTATTCTATTATTTCTTTTAAATCATACAAAATTTTTCATAAAAAATCTTCTAAAACATTATTTAAATCCATATCAAAGTAGGCTCTCCAAATATATTGCGTGCTTGAACCCCTGACTTTGAGATAGATTTAAATCATGTTTTAGAAAATTTTTTGTAGAAATTTTTATATGATTTAAAAGAAATTATTGAATATATTAAGATTGAGTAATTATTTTTTAAATTGAAAGTTGAATCATGTGAGAAAAATCAAGTCAAAGTTGACATTTTCTTTTGCAAAAAATTGTAAGTTGCACTTCAAAACCCCCCATCCCTCTTTTATAAGTCCCATATAGAATATTTGTATGAAAAAGGTCTTATATATATGTATATATATATATAGGTTAGGTGTTTAAAGAATTGTGCTCAAATGTATGGCATGCGCTTTGTTTGACTCTTTTTTTTGTTTAAATAGTCATACTCACGTGGCGTTAATTAACATGTAACACCACATTGTAATCGAAATTACTATCATGTGGTAAAATTCAAATACCAAATACGACATTGATTATGATCAAGAAATAATATAAATCATATTTAAATACAAAATTTTATTAAAAATAATAAAAGCATAAGAAAATAAAAGAGAAAGGGAAAAATGTGGCAAAAATAATGCAAATCCTAGTCAACTAGGCAACATTGAAGGTAATACACGTTCAAGATGCAGAGAAATATTAATAAAGTTAACACAAATTTTATTTTTATTGAAGTGGGATAAGGTTAAGATAGAATTGAAAGAGAAAAGTCCGGGAACTCAATAAAAAGAAGTAATTTTTAAGGATAAAATGTGTAATAAAAGAAAAACATTTCATAGGAAAATCGAGGAACCTTTCCGGCTCAAATTACAAGAAACGGCCCAATAGATCCGGCTTAGCTAAATGGTGTCATCCCATTCTTAGGCAGGCTCAAATACTACACAACAATCATCGAGGCGAGCAATCTTAAGATTCTTCTGGAATTTGCAATCCCAATCCTGAGTGTTTCCTCGAATCAAGCCCTCGTAGCATTTTCCCGATGACGAGACGAGGACTTAAGTCACCTGTGGAAACCCTACACCTTCTCTCTCTTTTCAATCCAACAAAACAATCTCCTCCTATTAAAATTCAAATAGAAATAGAACTCTATTCCCAATCACCGAGTTTTGTATTTTTATAATACAAATTTTGAAAAAATATATCAAAATGATGCATTTTCGAAAAATTTTACTATTCATTGTTTTTTTTTTTTTTAACACGCCTTCCCTACAATAAGGATTGTGCATTTTTGTATTGTAAAAAAAGGATATAGAAGGATTGCACGTTTTTATATTATAAGATGCCTAAAAAAATCGCGGCACCTTCAGGAAAGTATAATTTTTTTATGCGCGCCTTTCTTAGATCGCTCTTTCCTTAGATATTGAAGGTATACATTCTTCAAGCACAACTTCAATTTAAAAAACGGATGAATAGTATTATTTTTATAAAATTTTTCGAGAATGCATCATTTTGATATATTTTTCTACGATTTGTCCTATAGAAATACAAAACTCCCCAACCACCTCGATGTGTACAGGCTCATGTGGGTTTAGTATTATTTGTAATCATGCGATTTTAGGGTTCCTTGAGTCCGACTATCCAGTGATTGAAGGTGATCCAATGGTCATGCAAATCAAGGTAGTTTGGTCATTGGTGGTCGTGCAGGTGAGGTGGTGGGGGGCTTAATCGGTGGATTTGGGTTAAGATTAGCTAGGGTTTCATGCTAGGTTAATGAAATATACAAGGTTGGTCGACCTTGGAATCCTAATAAAAATGACCATCTGAACAAGTAGGAATAGTGATTCGGTAGGATGAGAATTCCTTGACAAAGATATTAATTTAATTGTTTTCCATTTCAGTTTGGGAAAAGAAAGACTACTGTATTGTGAGGATAGTAAAGCCAAGCACACTTTATTAACGGCGTGTTTAGTTTACAACATCTTAAAGGGTAAAACTGCATTTGGAAGAAGTAAATTCATGGCAATGAGCTGTGTTGATATAACACCAAATTTGAAATGAGCTATACAATATGGAATTTCAACTCTGATGAACTCATTTGTCCATCCAAATCACGCAACGCAGACACTTCCCTTCCAGCAATAACTCGAAAGCTTTGTTGATTTCTTCAAAAGTCACCTCATGTGTGACAAATTTATCGAGTTGTAGCTCCTATAGAGAAAAGAAGGAACCAAATATAAAGGGATACAGATATACATATTAGTTTTATGTTACAGGCGAATATACCTCGAAATATTAAGAAAATAGAATCGATAAGTTAGATTTCTGAAAAGTGCAAAAGTCCACATTTGAGATAAATATTCCAACATCACTTCATCACGTAAACTAGAGCTAGAGAAGGTGTAAACCTAAAATAGATCTTCTAATTTGCAAACTTTTGTAGACTAGCATGCTAAATGCATTACAAATAGATGCAATAACAAATGATGGATGATTACCTTGTCCTGGTAACGCTTCAGAAGAACAGGAATATCGGCTTTGGCCTTGATTCCTCCAAATAGAGCTCCTACGAGGCTTTTCCCACTATGAAGTACCTCATGAAAGCTGAAGCTCAGTGTTGCTCCTGGATGGTCAACTCCTAACACAATTGTCTTTCCCCAGCCCTATAATTATATAGAAACATTACCTCCCACTTTGCTATAAGGTATTAATTGTCTGCACTCTAATTAATATTATTCATATCATTCAATACTGTAAAATTGAAAGTAAGAAATACTTATGCATTCCTGCATTATGACATGGCATCTGTCTCTTCATCTTATAGGTAATAGCAAAAATGGACATTAGTGAGAAAAAGCATGGCAAATCATTCCTATGTTGTGTTTGCTAAGAAAAAAAGGCTTTGGCAGAATAATTTCAGATGTTAAACACAAGGAAACGCAATAAGATCTTAAAATGTAATGATTGGACCGTCCATATGATATAGAGAACTAGAGACAGACCTTTCTGCAACAAGCATAAGCCTCTTCTACAATGGATGCCATGCCAACACATTCAAAGCAATAATCAGCACCCCCACCTGTCATCTCATTGATTACCTGCTTGTTTACAATGCAAAATTCAGTAGAAGAAATATATAATGATGTAATTGCTTTGACTGCTCTTAAGTTATTTCAAGATCCAATGCTTAGCCATATGGAGAAAATAATAGGTAGCATAGTCAGGGGTGAACCAAAATTGCATTAGTTGTGGCGAGAAACTCCACGTGCCCCAAGATGGGAAATTTTAGTTGGTACTAATAAGTGATTTTTATACCAAAGATTGTAGAAATCAATCCAACACTATTAGGATTCAAAAGAACGTAAGAGTTTATGGAAGTTACGGAACTCTTAGGGAGGCCTAACTACCCCCACTTGGTTAAAACAACTAGAATTCGCTAATCAAATTCTGATTCCAAACCAAGAATGAGGAAGCTAATAGCATTCACTTGTCCAGTAAGGCAATAAGTTTTTGTCCCTGTATTTGGAGGTTCAAATCCTCCCATGACAGCATGGAAGTCACAGGATTCTGTCCAAGACATGTGAACCAATGAATTTTTTACCAGATGCTCAACGGATGGTCTAATAGCTTCTAGATAAATATAGGGTGTCCAATACTTATATTTCAGCATATGCAAAAGCATGAGCATTGTGCATGTAAGTAGCAATAACAGTCAATTCCATTAACAGCACCAATATAAAAAATCCTCAGTAGTTCAAGCTAACCGACATACTGCTTATGGACAGTCATCAGGTTGAGAGTAAAACCTGGCTCACAGATTTGTCACCACCATCCTTAGAATTGACAAAGTCGGTCACCCCAAATTTCTTCGCTGTGTTGACAAGGAAAGACATGACTCAGAACACTAAGAAAGATGCACATGGACTCCAACTTCATCTCAAACATCTTACCGATTTCATATTTTTGTGGATTCACATCAACACCTATTATCCTGGTCGCTCCACACATTCGTGCACCCTCTGCAACCTGTAGGATCACCAGATAAGTGTGAGCATTTATAGAAGCCTACAAGCCTTACTACCTTCCTTTCTACTTCTCTATTTTGGCAATAATAGTCATGTCACAGCATGATGAAACTTATATCAATCTAGAAGAGTCTTACCGCCAATCCAATTGAACCAAGTCCAAATATCACCACGGTGGATCCTGCTTCCACCTGTGCTGTCTTCCAAGCAGCACCAACCCCTGAAGACCACCAAGTTGTTAAAATAACAAAGTTATGTCATTTCATTCAGGAAGAAGGAGCAAGATTCCAAGTTATTTCGTTAACCATTACCATCATTGATAGGGCATGTTCTTTCCAAGTTGGCTATATATTTAAGACAGCTTTCCTATACAGATCTCATACAGCTTAAAAAGATAAGTAAAACATGGTCAACGAAAGATGTTTAAGCTTTGTCCTGTTTGTACTGTGAGTTTGGAGGCTACCAGGCATTTTGATGCCACCCAGCCCCACACGATCCCAAGAAAAAGCTAGAATTACGATTAATATTGTATAGTAGAGAAGAAATGGATGATGATGCATGGCCTAGATCAGCACAAGCCATATGAACAATAGTCCTGTCCACTATAACAATGAGGGACTGAAAATTGCAAACTATTCGACACTCAAGATACAATCTCCAATTTGACAAAATAAAGGGCCAGAAAGAGTCAGTTATCAACATTAATTCAATTTGAAGGTTTGTTGCAGTAAAAAGCACAAAATTAGCCCTAACCTGTTGTGACTCCACAGCTGATAAGGCATGCTCTGTTTGGAGGAATGCTGGGGTTGATCCTTGTTACATGAGCAACATCTATCACTGTGTACTCGCTAAAGCTCGAGACAAACAGAAAGTGGTAGAGAACTTCTCCTTTGAGATTAGTGAACCTGCTTGTCTTATGTCTAGGCATATAAGGAGAAACATGAAAGGGGAGTTTTGAACATAAGTTGCTCTTCTTTGATTGGCAATCTGGGCAGTCACCACAGTCAGACATAAATGTTGGAATGACCAGATCCCCTACACTTACTTCATGAACATCGTCTCCAATGCTCTCTATGATCCTGCAGCAAAATACACCTCAAAATCTGATTCCAATGCTTTGAATGTTTATACAATGTTACATCGTCATAAGTTTCTTTAAGAAAATCAAATTGTTTGACTAACTTGCAAAATGCAGATTGCAGATTATAACCCTTTTGGATTTTTCTCCAATTTTGGTGGAAACAGGTGGTAATAGGTGGAAATCCAAAGTACAAAGCATCGTCTATAGCAATGTTTACTGAAAAATGGGGTGTTTCCGTCATATGCCAAAGGAACAAGGAAAAAGAGAGAGTTCTCTTTATTTCTTCAACTTCCTTCCATATATCCAAACGAAAAAAGGTAGTAGTTACATTTCTTTTCATTTTCCACTCGTATAGTAGGAGAAAAACGCGACTTCACTTACTCGTTTCCAGTTGGAACTATTCAAAATCCTATTGTTTACTTAGGCCCTCCTACAGAGTAAACAGTCAAGCCAGTAACTCATCTATTGGATTCAGTCTCGGTCCAAAATATATTCAATAAAGACATGAATTAAGAAAATACATAAAGTCAAACAAGCTTAGTCAGTAACCAAACATAAATAAAGAAATCACTAACAAAACAGGAAGAAAGAAGGGTAGAAAAACTCACCCCACGGCTTCATGACCCAAAATTCTTGGGAAAATTGATGGAAAATCCTGCCAAAAGACATACACAAAGAATCACAAGGAAGTCAACCCCTCTTCAATCTGGCCAAAAGTATCCTTAAAAGCATCATCCCAGGACTATTGGTGATTAGGAAAAAATCTAACTGCTCATATCATGAGAGAAGAGGGTGCCAAACAGAAACCAAACCGGAAGCAAAAACTAGAACAAAAAGATGGAGTGATACGAATATGACACGACATCATTATAAAATATATAATCATATTAAACGTAACTTTAACGCTGCGGAAAAAAATCCAAATACAGCTATCTAAGATTCACTTAAAAATACAGTAAATATTATCACATTCAAGGATAAGATAACCGTTCAAATCGTAGAAAGAAATAATGTATCCGAACCTTCAATTTCCAAAACGTGATATCACTATGACAGAGTGAAGTACAAATGATCTTGATTCGAACTTCATGCGACATAGGAGGTGCCACCATTATTTCCTCTATCACTAGAGGTGCTCCAGGTTCGTGACTGACAGCCGCTGCATGTTTGACAACACATGAAATCTTCATGGTTAGGACTGAAACCTTATAAAAGAGAATGGTACTGTACCATTACAAGATTAATATGCTCAGAATTTTGATACCTTTGCATCGAATTGGCTTTCCTGCGGAGTTTTTTCCTTCCTCCATGGCTAGATATCTAGTTAAAGTAGCTACCTCACTCTTTCTGACTTTTTTTCTTTGTTGTAGGAGAGAGAAATGGGCATTGCTAAATGTCCTATCATGCATGTGTATATATATTCATGCAGACTTGCATTTGCGTGATGAATTTCGAATTAAAATACGGTGGGGGAGTTGACGACTTGATGTTGATAATTTAGCTACTGAATGCATATACCAAGTGGTAGATCTAGCATAGCTTTTTTAACTTTTTTTTTTTTCTAATATTATTGTATTCTAGTAATATAAATATCAGTATTTTGATCATTCTTTTTTTTTTTTTGACAGTAATAATATAAAAGGTAGTTAAAAAATAACAAAAGAAAAAAAGAAAAACCATTTCCCTCACACCATAGAGTAATGATAAATAGTGAAAAAAAAAAATTGAAGTAGTTGATTAAGAAATTAAAATGAGTCAGTAATATTTTTTTAAATTTCTTTTATCCAAACAATGTAATAATAAATAATCCAATTTTTATTAAATATATAATTTTGAACCAGCTTTCTCAAAATCTTTCCTCACCATTTATTACGTTTTCACACAATATAAAAATGTTATTAAGTGGTTAGACCGTTGACTTCTTATTTGGTTATAAGTTTAATACTAGCATAAGACAGTGGGTTAAAATGTTTATTTTGAAAACGACATCTATTATTTCAAGTTGTTATAATATATTGGTATTATTATTGGTATTTTATTGGAATGGATTGCAAATTTTTTATCATTAAATTATAATATAATTGAAAAAAAAAAGAGAAAACAACATATATTATAAATAAAATTACCTGGAATGGTGATTTGAAAAATTATATCTGCTCCTCCAGGGTTATGGCGCCTCAAGGTATATATTTGTTGTAACTCGTAACAACTAATATGCCACGATTCTCGGTTATAAGCTATATAATTTACCAATTGATATGTTCCCGCACATGCATCAGGGTCCGACCAACCGGACCATGGCTGTGCTGTCAAGTGTTTTAGGTGTAAAAATAATCACAAGTTAAATTATTAATAAAAATGAGTTATAAAATAAGTGCTAAAAAATGTAAAATTAATTATGAAAATTAGAAGTTAAATATCAATTTTCATTGTCTGCAATATCATGGACTAGAAAGTGAAAAAAAGTATGAAGACTTGCATAATTATTTTATCAAAGAAATTATTGCATATTTATACATTGCAACAACTCAATTATTTTTTGGAGAAAGAGGATTAACATGGTAAATGCAAAAAACTCTTCTTTTTATTATTAAAATAGATTTTTGCTTAGGGGAATGAGTTAATTTAATCAAATCAAATATTGCACCAAACCCAATTTTCCTTAAATAACATAGACTGTGAGCCTGTATTCAATAAATAAGAAGCAAATGAGTAAATAGAGTGTGTTGAAAAAATTAAGCTGATTAACATAAAAACCTATGTATAGACTCGGAACATCAATTGAGGAAATCCCGTAAGTTCGGAATTTTAAAATATATTAAAATATTAAGAATATAGCTGAAATAGTAAGAATTTATTATATCATTATTATATTATCTAATACATACAGTATGAGTTCTGAAAATTACAAGCACTTAGAAATATATTATTCGAATAATATATTTCTAAGTGCTT